>RJWH01005130.1:0-84892 GCA_004363575.1 Solenodon paradoxus | reverse complement strand
AGCACAGGAATGAGGAGACTGAGTTCGCAGGCCTGGCAAACACACAGCTGGTAAGTGCTGTGCTGACTTTGCCCACAGCAGCCGAGGTGCCTGGGTCTGCGGGGCTGCTGGCTGTCCCGCCGCCGGATGGAGCCGCAACTCAGAGTGGGACGAGAGTCTGCCTTTCTGCCGTAAACTGCGATTTTAGAAGTTCGGGCACAGACTGCTTTCTGAACCTGCGGGGAACTCTTCTCTGCATCAAAGATAGTGCCTGTGTTTGTGGGCTCACGAGAGGCCCCTCCTTTCCTTGCCTCTGTCTCCAGAGCTGCTGATAGTAAACAGGCCAGTTTGGTTTGGCTTCTCTTTTCTTTCCAGAACTTTCAGGATTATCTTGGAAGGGACCCCATACGTGCCACTGTGGCATAAAAATCACTTTTGAGCAGAAGGCATTTGAGTTTCTGAAACCTCATCTGCCAAACAGCAGATGCTCCTACTCAATGGTCTCAACCCCCTTCTGAGAAGCAGGCAGCGGGAGAGGCGCCTCCTGTCACATCTGTCCGACACTGTCACCAATACCACTTCTCTCCCCAAAGTCATTGTTTTCTCCTGGGTGTCCTGTCCTTTCCCTATAAAAACGGCACACAAGCCCCAAATCCTGACCACCCCGAACATCGATTTTCTGTGAACCCCCACGCCTATGTGATTACACTGCTGTCATTTCTCTCGTTCATCTGTCTTTCGTCAGCTAACCTGCAGGAGCAAGTGAACAGTGGGCGGGGGAGTCTGACCCCAACCTTTCCAGACACTAGGGTCCAGGAGTCTCATCTCTGAAAGGATCTTGTTTGGCATCCAGTGGGCACTTTCAACTCAAGGCCTTTTTCCTCTTTTAATCTGGAAAATTCTCGTATAATCATTAGTTTGCTAATTTCTTCCCTTTATTTCTATTTCTAAAAATTTTTGCATGTCTGATTTTACATCTACTAAGAATTCACCTCCTGTAAGTTTTATGTTTCTTTCATATATCTTTTTGCTCAGGTCTAAGAATATTTATCTTCTAACATTTCCACTGAATTTATCAATCATTTACATTTTTTAATAGCCCTTTTCCATTGTCTCTGTTCTACCGAATCTATTATTCTGTAAGTCTTGTGAAGATTCTAATTAGGTGTTTCCTCTCCCTAAAGCTACAGCCCTACATTCTCCATTACCTCTAGGCCTGGGGTCAAGGACTCTATTTTCTGGGTCTTGTTTGTATTTCACCTTTCGGGGCACAGCTAAATTGTTAGGAAGCCAGCCTGTTGCTTTCTATCCAGGTCTCTCTCCAAGCCCCTCCCCTGAGTGGGACGGCCAGCTGTCAGGTTTGCTTCAACCCAGACTCAGGTGGCCTGGCTAGTCCCCAAATACCCTCTCCTGATTCTGGCTCCCTGCTTTCACTCCGACTGCCTGGAACGCCAGCCTCCCCGTCTGAGGCTGAGTGAAGGGCTCTGCCTGTCTGCGCCACCTCTGCCCGGACCCCCCACACCGATTTTACACTGCGGTTTCCTGCAGCGCATTCATTTGTCAACATGTTTCCCTCTTTTTCCTAAAGATTTAAAAACCCTCTCATCTGCTGATGGTCTCTCTCTGGTTCACTACACTGCTATGCATTTAATCCTGACTTTGTCTCCTCACTAGTGTTTTCATAGGATCCCGAGCAAAAAACGCAGCGGACACACAGGCTTAATTCTCCAAGCGTGTTCGCTTGCAGATAAAACAGTGCGAACTTTATATTCTTTTTTGTATGTGAAACTCACCTTAGCGCCTTACAAACTCATTTTGTTACTCAAAAAGGCTATATTTTGAAACCATTTAGTTATTTAGGAAAACAGACAAGGAATTCTCCATCTTCGCAACAAGTCCTTCGGAAGGTCGACCGTGTGCTCAGTCGACGACAACGACTCACCCAAGAAGATGTCCGCCAGCATGTTGAGTGTGAACCTTCCCGAAGCACCTGCTGGCTTCACATTTCTCCTTCCTTGTGAGGCACTGTGTTCTTGCACAAATCTTACAATACTCTTTACATCTTCAGTCACATCTCTTGTCTTATAATCCTACGAATAGAGATCGCTCTGCTGTAGGCTCGGAAGCGAGACCAGGACTGCTGACTACAGTACGGCAGTGTGATCAGAAATCATTTCTAGAACGAACCAAGGAAGTTTCAAATGTTCACTCTTCTCTAAGTTCTTCTGTTAACCTGGTGTCTGGAACAACTACTGCTTGACGCTTCTGCCTAGTCGCTGGCTCACACACCTGGGCCTCCAGCCACCCGCCAGCACTCTGCGGCCGGTGCACGCGCGCCGCCTTTCCCTCCGCTCACGTGGCTTTACATGACAGCCACAGGCCACTCACTGTCAGTTTTCCTGTGTCGCCAGATTCCTTCCGGAATTCCCAGATCTAACTGTACATCTGACTCAATACAAGCAAAACTCCGGACCTTGTCTGCCCCATAGTCTTTTCCAAACCTCTCTGCTGAGGGTCATCTAAGCTCCCAGGCCCTTAACCCCTTTACTCTGTATTCCTGTCTTCAGTTCCTGCTTCCTCCCCTCCCTCCCTCCCTCCCTGGTACCTTTAAAGTCACACAACTTCTCATCCCTCCAGGCGCCGGGCATGTTCCACCTTCAGCCTTTGCACAAGAATGCCCGGACCCTGAGAGCCGCTCGGTGAGACCCCTTCTCCAGTGTCTGCGCAGACCTCACCTTCCAGCATGACTTCCTGGGGTACCGTCTCGAACTCAGCCTGCACCCCAGCACTGCCTACTATGTTCACTTTGTGTTTAACCTCCCTCTGCCAGAATGCAAGCTCTGCCAGGGTAGCGATCTCTCTTTCGCCCAACCATGAATCCCAAACTCCTGGGACAAATAGTTGCTGAATTTCTCCGACTCATTAGCAACGTCTACAAGGCGTGGCAGTGGGTGGGCACGGAAGGCGCCACTCTGCTGAGGCCAGAGCCCCATCTCTGCAGTCGCCCTCGTCACAGGTGATGGATGACGTTCCCCCACACCTGCTATGACACCCCAGCACTGGTGCTGGCATCTAACAGCAGCTCAGCTGACAGCCTCTGTGAAGGACAGCGAACACGAAAGCACAGCCTCGCCATCAGAGGCATCTTAAGTGATAATGACTGAATTCAACCACCACCCAAGGTTATTTTTAGGAGAGATGACAGACTCATCCAAAAAAACCCAATATTTAGAGTGATTCAGTTGACTGCAATTCAAATGTACAGCATAGTAGTTATTATAACTCCTCAAATATAGAGTTGAATTTAAAACATTCTACCTGCCTGTGTTGGTTTTGGATATTTACAGAAGATTAATGGTACTTCTAAAATATCCTATCACCAGCACATAAACTCGGCATATACAGTATATATATATATATATATATATTTTTTACAATATTCTAATTCTAAAGATATTCCATAGAATTACTAGTAAAATATTGCTAATCCAAATTACTATGGGAAGGAAGCCATCCTTCCCTTGTTTATTAATTCCTTTGGGCCCACTTACTGAAATCTAACTTCCTCTGAACCTTTCTAAATTAAGAAGGGAAAAAAAAAAACCTTGGCAATTTCCTTAATTACAAAGAATTTGAAGTTTCCTTATTTACCTTTGTTTTACAGCAGTTATCACAAGAAACATCTGGGTATTTCTTACAGAAATCAGGATTAAATCCATTTTCGCCAAAGTAAGCCAACAGCTGTATTCTCCGGCATTCTGTGATATTCTCGCAGTAGTGGACCATGCTGTACAGGTTATTGAAGTGAGTTTCTCTTGTGTGTTGGTTTCCATCTTTTTCCACTACAAGAGGTGAAGAACAGAGCAGAGCATGCTTAGTAGAGAAAAACAGAAGGGACTGCAGAAATACTGAGAACAGATTCACAACTTTGAATGTTAAATAAGAAAACACATCTCTATCAACAAGCCCTCGCCCTGTGTCACAGTTGACTGGGACCGCAGGCTCAGTCTCTAGATTTTAATTGTGCAGGAATACATGATGGGAGCAGCTGGCAGACATTCTGCAGCTCTTCATTACTCCCAATAAGCTTGGATTATCTTTACCAAACTTGGCAAGAAGCGCGAGCTGAGAAGGCCAGCGAGCAGAGGGAGGTGTGGCAGGGGAGCACAGGGGCCTCCAACCAGGGCCCGGGAGCCCGGGTGCCGCAGGGTGCCCGAGGGAGTAGACAGGCACGTGAAAGTCGGGGGGACAGAGCAACGCCCAGCATCTGCTGCCACCACGAACGACCAGTGCGAGGCTGCTGCTGGGGCACAGACCGCCTCCTTCCACACGCTGCAGTCCAAACAGTGCCCCGAAAGCCAGCGAGGCAGGCGGGGGTGCTGGTGTCAGTCGGGCTCCGAGGGCCTGAGAAGGGCAGGTGTGTACCTCCGTTCGTAAGCAAGTCGGTTAGTGAAGAATGAAAGAGTATTTGCTCCCCAAGTTCCAAGTATTCATTTTTCAGATGGCTAAATTCCTACAACTTAATATTTATTCAATTTTTCAGACCTAACTTGTTAGAAACACAAATGGAAACACTAAGCTGAGATGTTCCATTTTTCACGGAGAGTGATCTCGGAGGTGTGCAAAAGGAACTGGCCTCAGGGCCTGAGCTCCAGCGCCGCCTCCTCCTCTATAAAACGCGGACGCTGACAGCAGTGTCCTTAGGGCTGCTGTGAAATCTGAACGAACTGACACACGTGACGCACGTGAGGCAGCAGGGGTCAGTGAGCTCCAGAAGCCGCCACTGCTGTGCGTGTTCCAGGGAGCCCGCTATTGTCACCACTGTCCAATGACCCACTCCTGATGCTGCCACACTGGAGGGCTTGGGGACAAGTTTCAAAACCTTCCAGAGCTCAAGTGTCCCACAGAATGAAATCTTCTGAAAAGGAAGTAAGGAGACAGCCTCGGTGCCGCGTTTGCTAAGCGCCCCCGCACGCCCAGGTCTGTCAGAGTTCATTCAGAAGTGGTCTCCAGAGAGGCAAACGAATTAAGAAAAGACATTTATCACCACAGAGCAGAAAAATGGAAAGAACATGAAATTCTAAAATATGCATTTACTTGGACCCATCTAGGCTAAGTCCAGAAATGCATCCTCTGGAGGTAACTGCACAGACGCCCCGAAGCAGCTGTGCCAGGACTCAGGACGGCTTGCTGGCAAGTGAAAGACAAGAGAACCTCAGTGTGTACGAACAGGAGGCTGTGCGGCTCCTGGGCTCGCCACGCTGCGCTCCCGTGCGGCCAGTCTCGGTACCAGAGCACAGTTACACGCTGCTGCCGACTGAAAACAATCGGGCTGCTATTATGTCAGAAGAAAGAAGGAAAGAAAGAAAGCAGCACACGCACTCTACTTCCGTGGGAAATGCAGGAGTCTGGAGAGGTGAACACCAAGTTCAAGAGGCTGCCTCCCTCCAATGGGGAGCAGGCATTTGGGGCTGTGGAGGGACTTGTTTTTAACCTGGGCGGTGCTGTACGAGGGCTTATCTTCTATCACCGTCTGCCCGTTGACATATGGTGCATGCAAGGATGCACGCAGAAATTGGTTCTGGAAAGCTCCAGAGGAAGCCAATAACGAGCTATTGCGCAGGCAGGACTGCATACAAGGCACGGTTTGGAATTTCCTGGCTTGTGCACGTCTGCACCACGTGAGTTTTCACGAGGAGCATGAATGACTGCTGCGGCAGCGACGAACTGAGATCACACCTCCACCTGTGCAGCACCGCTCTTCCGTGACCATGGACGGAAGCGGGCGTGTGCCACTCCAGCAGGGGTAGGCCACTGTCCCAAGACTGAGGAGGACAGAAAGCCCACGCCAGCGCTCAGCTTACTCAAGATCAGTCTCTTCAGCCTGGTCACGTCGTGATAGGTGTAGAAAAGCAGGCAGTGAGATATCTCCCCGTCTCTTCCCGCCCGGCCGGACTCCTGGTAGTAGCCCTCCACGGACTTGGGCAGAGACGCGTGGATCACGAAGCGCACGTCAGGTTTGTCGATCCCCATTCCAAACGCGATCGTCGCACAGATGACCTGAGGTAGAAGCAGAGGCTATGAGACTCAGGAGGCACCGAGGAAACAGCTCAAGGACAGGTGCTTCTGGAAGGCTTGTCCCTGATTTCACTTTGAAAAATACTGTCTTTGAAGGAAAGGTGCAGGCAGGAAGAGAGAGGAGGAAGATGCAGCTTCGCTGCATTTTTATTTAGTCGCTCGCACTGGCTGCTCTCCCCGGCACCCGCACTCAAACCCCGGGTGTGCGGCCGGCTCCTCTGACCTAACAGCTCCTCTACCAGGGCGCAGCTTGACAGGTGTTCCATTCAACAACCTGCCACCGTAACATGGATTATCTCACACAACTAAGACCGATTTTCATACTGAAAGCTGGCAATTCTAGCAAGAACCCAGAGGGAAAAGAAAGAGTGCGGTGCACCTTCTGTGACTGGTATTGTCACGTAAGGGAGCCAGGGTCACAGTCTTCGGTCTGTTCTGTTTTGAGGAGGGGGTGTGGGCTGTTACTCAAGCCCTGATCTTCAGGGCGGTGGCCCTGACGACGTGGCTCAGGAGCTGGGGGAGCTGCCAGGGCTCGGCTGCTGGAGGTCGCTGCTCCAGCTTCTCTGACGTGGCCCTGTCAGCAGCGCGCACTCCTCACTCAGCTGCAGAGTCAAAGGGTGTGAAACCTGTACAGGAACTTGTGGGGAGAGTCCAAGAGTTTCTCAGGCTAGAAAAGGAGGCTGGAGACAGTGGATCTGATGTGGTGGGAGCAAGGTGATGGTTAAATTTCAGGAGCCCAATACAACAGTTTTCAATATAATCATTTTCAAGAATATCCATTTCAGTTGCAAATTTAGAACCTATTTAACCCAGGCGGTAACGTTTTATCTCCAGGCAAAATTACATCAGACAAATAAAGCTACAGGTCTCTTAAAAATGAGAATTGCTTTGAAAGCACAGTATTTCAAACACAACTAAAAGATCTGGCAGCCGGACGGAGGTACCAACACGGCTTCAGTGACTGAGTCCAGAGGGGGAGCTGCAAGCTGTGAGCCCGGGTGGCAGGTGGGCGTTCCTCCAGGCTGGAGCGCGGCCGCCGGCGGGCAGCCATCCACCCACGTCTATGGCACCGTGATGAAGGCAACGTCCTGGAGAAGCTCTCCGCATCCTCTGGGGGAGGCTGTGTCAGCCCGCGGGGTATGGGCCTTGGGTCCCAAGAAGCTTAGGTGCGTCCCCCGAGCCTGGTGGGCTCAGGGCTGCGAGTGCTTGCCAGTCACGATGCCAGCTCCCTCCGCAAGTGTTACTTCTAACCGGAAAGCCGGCTGTGCTGAGCTGTCTCTTCCTCCCATATTTCTGTGTTGTTTGTAAAACTTCAGGCTACAATGGTGTCTTTGTCAGGAAAAACAAGCAAGTGCTATTCTGTCTTGTGCATCTAACAAGACCAAGGCTGCCCAAGTGGTTACATTATACCTGACTATAAGGATTAGTTAATCTGAGAGCAGAAACGATCCGATTTTAAAAGATCACCAATTTTTAAAACCATAATTTTGATTTGTTTTTAATCTACATATACATAATGTGTGTGTGTGTGTGTGTGTGTGTGTGTGTGTGTGTATATATATATATATACATACATAGGTAAGAATATACATATACACACACACAGGTATATACATAGGCACCTGTGTTCACGTAGAATATTTACACCACAGAGATTTAAAAGAACTAGGTGCTCCCCGCCAGAGCAGGCGTTAGGTCAGCTGCCTTTAGCCGAAGCGCAGTCCACACACACCCCAAGGATCTGAGTCTGCCTTCCGGGCCAGGGTGAACCAAGATGAACAAGTAAACAAATAAAGCGCTTCCTCCTCCTCTCTTCCTGCCTGCCTCTGCTCGCCTGCATTCCTGCTGCACTTAAAAAAACAAAACAGAAGAAACACTTAAGGAAGTTGAAAAAGTATCAAATTTCTTTTTTTAATCTACTCTTCTGTTCAGTTTTCTTATGACTGAGATTACTTTTGAATCCTATTTTTCTCTACTTTTCTCCATCAGTAGCACTTGAACATCTTCATATATTAAAAAATGCTTCATAAGCCATTTTTAATGGCAGGATGTATCAGAATGTACCAATTGTCCCCTCAGGACAGTCAGGCTAGTCAGTGGTAAATAGCTAGGAGCTATTGAAAATAACGCGGGCGCAGCTGCTGCCCACTCTGCAGACTGGCTCTCCCAGGTCCATCCTGCTCTGCAGGCAGGCGCTCGGGCACAGCAGGCAGTGAGGGAGCACTTCTTACCGCCCCGCCACGGATCAAGAGAATCACAGACACAATAGATGAAAACAGTCCCTCACTGCTTTAAGTTCATTTGATTATTAGCAAAATTGTACTTTAAAAGACTGTATGTAGCCTTTTGAATTTTCTCTTCAATGGTCTCTTGATTGCCTGGGTCATTTTGTACCCGAGTTTTTGTTATCATATGTTTACAAGCTTTCATTATGTCTTATATCGCTGAAGTTATATTTCATAGTTGGTGGTTGCTTTTAAATTTTGTTCATAGGGAAGTGTCTAGTTACTTAGATTTTTAATCGTTTCTAGCAATTACTTCCTTTGGGGGCTGTTTTTAAGGTGAGATTCTCCTTCACTCTGTTCATACACTTGAAAACATTTTCATTTATCTGTAGTTAATTCTGATGAGGCTCTAAATGAGACCCCCTCAGGCAAGCAGGGCCACTAATGTTCCCTTCCCCATTCATTTTATTTATTTTTTACTGTAGTAAATATTCTACACATTAAAGTAACTTCCTATGTATCGGTTCCCCATTTCTTAGCTATATTTCAACACACGCTGCCCTCCACCAGATCAACAAGAGTTTTTCCCTGCTGTCCAGGGGGCCCCCGGCACCATTTCCCCATTCATTTTTAATGACTTCCTGTGATGCTGCTTTTATGTTTTCCAGTCTATTTCTGGGTTTCTGCTTCATTGATCTGTGTATGACTGCACTGCAGAGCCCGTTCATTTGCTATTTCACATCAATATCCTCCTCCCAGGCAAACTGTAGAAAGTTCAAGGAGACAAAAAAAACCCAAACCAAAAAACAGAACACTGGTACTTTAATTAAACAGAAAGATTAACTTGGAAAGGTGTTGATAAATCAGTGATAATGACTTACTACTGTTTTCAATACAAACGACAAGGAGCTGGGCGGGAGGTTCCTCAGTGCCAGTCTCCCCTCTTCCAATTCTGAGGGAAGTCTGCTCCCGGTTTTTTTAATTTTATTTTTGAATTATGTGATGGATGGAACACAGCATCAACACCGTCTAAGAGCATGCTTTGCGTCTCTGTAAATAAGCATCTCTAGATGACGCACCAAGATGAACCAAGAGTTCAATTCTATCCTTCACCCGGTAACCAGCCCAATTCGCCACTGCTGCTCTTTCAAATTCAGTGGAAAAGTCTCAGGCACGCCTGTTTCTGTTCTTTGTATGATAACCTATTTCTCTTCATGAATATACTTTCTTTTAAGCTTTGCAAATCAAAGCGCTGAATTTTGTCTACATGTAGTTTTTTCCCGTGATTTTGAGATAACTCTTAAATATGTTGTAAGTTTGTTATGTGTAAAATGCATCTGACCGCTGTTATCCATATCCATCCTGATTTCTCCTGGGTATTATCCTTAGGCTGAACCTCTACTCCACTAAATATCATTTCTGTTTTTTCCACCTGAGTTTCCATGTGTTTTTTTCTTTCACATTTTTAAGATATCCACTACATTATTGACTGAAATGTCCACAATGAATTGGATCATTTTTGTATTGATATATTATTCTATTTGTTTTGCTCTTCTTATTTGAATAAACGCTTGTTTTTGTTTTTTAAGGAACGTACTCCTGCAGGCAGGAAGGAAGTCCAGCAGAGGCAGGGAGAAGCAGCACTTGAAACATTTTATTTCGTTGTTCCTCGTGGTCGTTCCTGCCGGCAGCGTAATGGAACCGGGGACCTCGGGAAGCAGATGGACAGAGCCCAACCCCTACTCCACCGGGTGTGCCAAACTGTCTTTTTATTTTTCCCTTCATCTCAGTGCGTAATCTTCTTATGGCAAACTGTTCCTAGTTCCTGTAAGTCAAGTCCTCTTACATCCTTCTGAGGATACTAGGCTGATATCCTCTAAGGAAACTAATTGAGATATTTTTTCTCTAAGTTTTCAGGGAAATCATTTTTTTGTAAGCTGAAATCCTCATGGCTACAAAAAGTTAGTTGTTTTCTTTAAATTCATCTTGATATTTAGAGGGATGGGATGACTAGAATGTTCTCAGTTTCCCTCTTGATCCAACTGAGTGACAAATCTTTCATCTCAGAAACAGATGTTTGGTGCACCCTGGTGGAGCAGTGGTTGGGTCAACTGCCTCCGAAGGAGGACAGGCCACACACCCCTGGGTTCAAGTTCCAGGTTTAGAGGAGACAACCAGTGAGAACAACTAAATGGAAATAAAAATAAAATGCCTCTTCCTCCTCTCCCTGCCTGCCTTGCCTACATGCCTTCATTCCCGACTGCACCTTTCCTTAAAGAACAAAACAAACAAAACAAGTTCGACGACATTCGTGATTAGCGAAATGCAAGTCAAAATCACCATGAGTTCACTTCGCAGCCACTAGGATGGACGCAAGTGAAGAGACAATGTCAGTGTGCCAAGGAGGCGAACACATGGAAACCTCACACTGCTGATGGGAAGGGAATTCTACAGCTGCTTTGGAACAGAATTTGGCAGTTCCTCACACAGTTAAGCAGAGTTTACCATAAAACTCAGCAAATCCTGTCCTAGGTATCTCCCCAAGAGAACAGAAAATTTATATTTACACAAAAACTGGACACAAATGTTGAGAAAAGCATTATTCACAATCATCAGAAAGTGGACACACCCCTCATCCTGCCAACCGACCAATGGATCAGCTGTGGTACAGTCTTCCAACGGTCTCTCTCAGCCACAAAAAGGAAGGAAGTACCAGTACAGGCTACAACATGACTCTTGAACACATTCCTAAGTAAAGGAAATCAGTCACCAAAGAACACACTGCATGAGTCTATTTATATGCAACCAGGAAAAGCACAGAGACAGGTTAGTCGTGGCTGCCGGGGACGAGGGGTAGCTGGTGACTGCCGCCGCGGTGTGGGGCTTCTGCTTCGAATGAGGGAATGTTCTGGAATGAGTGGTGATGGGTGTTTAACTTTGTGCGACTGAAAACCACTGACTTGTAAACTTTGAAAGAGTGAATTTTACAGCATGTGAATTACATCTAAATCATTTCTTCTTCATTTGGGGAGTCAGTTCCTTGCTGACTACCTGTAAGGTGAAAAGCACCTGCATCCCATGTGCGCCAACGCACGGCAGTGCCCGACAGGTGTGCCCACTGTAAGCCTCACCTGGCAGCCGTCCTGGTTAATCCACTTGTGCTGGACTGCATCCCGGGCGCAGTCACTGAGGCCAGCGTGGTAAGCCAGAGCTGCGAGGCCATCTCTCTGCAACGTGTCAGCCATGGTGTCACACTCTCGCCTGGAGAGGCAGTAAATGATCCCCGAGTCATCTGCCAAGACAACGAAACAGTGCTAAGAAATGAAGGCTTTTACCACAAAGAACAACCCACTCACGGGGTGTTCTGGGACACAGATGACCACGGCGGTAGCCACGTGTTCGTACGGAACAGGGGTGACACGGGAGAGTCACCCCGTCAGGGCTCCACGCGCACTGTGAGTGTGGAGCGGGCTTCTCATCCTGCTGCCGGGACGACCTCACGAGGTGGCCCCCAGCTGTCCCACAACGGCGGGACGCGGGCGCCCTCACTCGGGACTCCGCAGCCAGCACAGGGGACAAGCGTCGTGAGTCTCAGAAACGCCACCCTGCGACTGTTTCCATGTCGGAGACTAACGTGGGAGAGGAAGCGCTGTGAGGACTACGCAAGCGGTCTTGCTGACGATTAGAAAAATCAGCGGCTGGGAAATGTTTAACAAAGGAAATGATGAAATAAGATGTATTGTCGTTATTAAGTGTTTTCCAACTGTAGAGAGCACATCAATGGAAAGAAAAAAGAAATATAAAAATTATAAGGAAATAAATCAAAATACTACTAGTGAGCTATCAAGGAGTGAATTTGTCTTGTGTTTTTCTGTTTGTTTTCTAAAGTTGCTTCGATGAACAAGTATGAGGTTTATTGTTGCTTTAAAAATCAGACAATACAAGATGTTACAGAAAAAGTCATTTCTCTGTGGTGGAGCCAAAGGTACAGAGAGACGCACTGAACTATTTCCATCAGCTGCCGGGAGGGGAAAATGGCTGTTCCTGCGGTCTGTCCCTGTGCGGTTTGATTTGTTCACACAATGTGTATACAAATTTAAAAAAAGAGCCCCAAACAAAGCAGAGACATCTGGCAACAACAGCTCTGTGGAAAAGTGGAGAAGGGGCCCGTGGAGAACCGCCGTGAGCGTCAGAGCCTGACTTTCGTGACCAGGACCCAGAGCAGACACCCTTGGGATCAGGCACAAAACAGAGCTGTTTCGTTCTCATGCTGACAGGAGCGGGAGGAGACACGGACAGCCGGCGAGGACGAGGCGGCGGAGGGAGCACTTCATACTTTTTGTTAGAACTGACTGGTCAAACCAAACGAGAGTTTACAACTTGCAGAGCGGAGAGCAGCAGCGAGTCCGAGCCGCCCCGAGAAACGCTTAATGTGCAGCGTCCCGGGCACCGGAAAGAACGGTTGACCTATGACTTCGACAACCCATCACATGCTGTACTCACGTGGGTGATGTTTTCTGATCCATTCTAAGCAGTCAAGCGCCACCTTTTTGGGCTTTTTCGGTAACACGTAGTACTTCAGATTATGTCTGTTAAAGCTCATGCTAAACCTAAAAGTGCCAAAAATTTCGTTATTATGAGAAAATACATTCCTGATAACAAAAACTATACATGTGTCCATCTTAGTAAATGTAGAAAAGAAACATGTCTTAGCAGCATTCTTTCCAAGGAAAGGTGTAGGCAGGAATGAAGCAAGCAGGCAAGCAGAGGGAGGGGAGAAGCATTTTACTGATTTTACTTAGTTGTTCATCTTGATTGTTCCCCCAGCTCCCAGGAACCTGGGTCCTTGGGCTGCACGGGGACTGCGTTTGGCCAGAGGCTGCGGACCTAAAAGCTAAACACATTTTAACCATCTTCAGGAACTGAATGTTGATTTTCTAAATGCAAACCAAATTGTCACATTGTCTCAACTGAACATTGTCACTGGCACTTACATAACAGAACATGAATGTAAGCTGGTTAAGGGTGGAAGCAGAGAATGGTGACAAGGGACAGTCTCTCCTTGTGAGAAGAACCGGAGCGCAGACCATTCAGAAAGGAGGGCTGTCTCCACGATGAGCTGACTGGAAGCAGAGAGCCTCACTTACAGGATGAAGATAAGCGCAGAGAACACACGTGCGCGTTCAGCTGCCAGCGCTCCAGAGTCTGACTGCTGGGGAAGAGCCGACAGCGGCCTGCAGTGGGGTGCTCTGTGCCTGGCTTGGGGCCCACTGACCCGGGTGCTCCTCTGGCCTGTGCTCAGGAACCCCCCAGCGCCCCCGCCCCCAGGAGCGCAACCTGCTGCTGCTGCCACGGGCTTTTCCCTCGTCTCCCATGTGTCCGGGAGCACTGCCCTGGAAACCCTGCACCCGGCTGCGGTGGGCGTCCACCCTCGCCCTCCAAGGGCACGTTTCTCAGGAGACACTGAGCCCTGACCAATAAACCTGACACCCGGTTTCACTTCCCGCCACTTCCTCTCGGGTTCTGTCATCGCTGTCCCCCCAGAATTATTTCTTCAAAGTCTTTGTATTAGAGAGGGGCCAGGGAATTGCCACAGGGTTCTTGGCCTGCAGGGCCCACCCCAGGTTCCGAGGTCTCCACAAGGAGCCGGAACCAGGTCTAGACACGCCAGCGTGCGGTTGTGAGTGAACAGTCCGTGACGGGGAGGCTGCCCGTCTACAGGGAGGGAGGACGAAAGAACACCAGCGGCTTTGTCTCCGTGTCTGCATCCAGGCTAGACAGCCCAGGTGCTGGTGGGTGTTGCAGGGACAAACCTGTTGGTTTTAGGAGTAATGGTGCCTCAGCGGGGCCACTACTGCACCCGACGCCCGGTCTCTGTACATCCCCCTCAGCGAGCTCTCATTCTCTGCGGTCCCGCGACCCACATCGCTGGCCAGCCGTCCAAGTGCCCGCGCTGGCTCGGACAACAGCACATTTCTACACTTACTCCTCAAGTGAACATCGTCCCCCAAATGCAAGGCTCTCCTCCCCCAGTCTTTTCCAGGACCTCACTCACTGCTTCACACAGCACCCAAACATCATCCCCACGGGCCCCGACTTCGGTCCCCAGGGTAGACCTCTTTTCAGAGGGACACCAGAGCCCAACCCCTCCTTGGATCCGTGTGTTAGAAGGGGGCACGCACAGCCCAGGGCTCACGAAGACTTTCCATCCCTAGGCCCTCGGACCCCTCCCTCCGGCCACTCCTTCAGTCCTTTCAACTGTCCTCACTGCCTAACGCAGCCAAGCCCACTTCTCTCCCGCCCTGAATCTCCTATCGTGCACTGTTCCCAGATGGAAAACCCCAGGACACCAAACTGAACGCACAGAAGATACGGGTGTCCTAGTTCAGGACGCAGGGACGGCACCCACATTTCTGGAAAGCTAAAGACTAACATCAGGAAGGGCGGCTGCGGCCCCAGGCGATGTTCTGAGTTCCACTCGCTGAGAGCGACGAGTGGGAGTGGGGACCAGTGACTTCTTTCGTCCCGACTGCTGTCACAGATGCATTGCTCTGAGGGCCCGGGAGCCTCCTGCTCAACATCGCCCTGTACACGCACAGAACATTCGGAGCTCTTCCAGAGCTTGAAGTGGCAGAAGAATGGGTGGCAGGTTTGGGTTAGAAAGGCGAGAAAGACTGAGGCATCGCGGTCTATTCTGGTCTTTTTACGGCGAAGGGCCCTGCAGCGCTGGTAGAATTTTGAGGTGCAGGAGGACAACGATGAAGAAAATACAGCACTCGAAACCTGAGCTGATCTGGGCTCACGCGGGGCGCAGTGCGGATGGGAACGCGTGTCGACACAGACCCCACTGCTGTCCCACATTCAGGCACTCGAATGTCAGATCACCGTTTCAGGCATAAATGAAATCAGAACCCACCATACTGCTGATGGAAACACTGAACAATGCAATCACTCTGGAAAACTGCTAGTTGCTCAAAACATCACAAATAGGATTACCACACACTCAGGAATTCCACTCCCGGGCTCAGACTCCAGGGGAGGGAAAACGGAGGTCCCCACTCAAACTTCACGTGAAATCAATGTTCATAGTAGTGTTACCATGAGCCCCAAATGGAAACAACCCAGTATTCATCGACAGGAGACAGAATATGGGATACCATGCAAGGGATTCAGCAATGAACCTTAAAAACGTGCTAGGTCCAAGATGCCAGTCACAGAAGTCCACTGACTGGATTAGCCCATGCATACGACAATCTGGGGGAGGCAAATCTACAGACAGAAGTAGACCAGGGGGCGCCTAGTGCAGCGGGGCTGGCTGGCTGAGAAAAAGGGGGCATGACTACAAATGGGTATGGGTGTTTTGGGCAGACTGATGACAACGTTCTGGAGCTGATTCTGCTGATGCTGCCCTACCCAGTACTAAAACCCACTGGCAGTCCAGCCCAAACAGGTAAACTGCTGGTGTGGATTCTATCGCGACAGGGCTGTTAGGCGGGAGGACAGAAGGGCCTGCTAGCGGCGCCAGGTAACTTTTGGGGGTGAATACATTCTACTTTAGATTTGGGGGATGGCTACAAGACTCTGAAAATACAAAAGTAACACAACATTTTAACCTCTGAATAGGTGAAGTTTGTGGTAACTCAATAAAGATCTGATTTTTTGTTTAAAAGGAAGCCCAGGCATCATTGCACCTTCACTAAGGGAATGCTGATGCTGTCGTTAAGCTGATCAACATGACCAGGCCCAGGGTGTCACACTCACGCCATTTCGTGATGTGTCAAGAAAGAGATTCAGTTTGTGTTCAATTTTGTTCCTTCTGGAATTTAGTTGTCATGGGGATGTGTGCTGAATAGATTATGTGAATTGAAAAATGGAGTCAGAATGTCTTCATACGGAAAAGAAGTCTAATCTGGCTGATTGGTTTGGCAAAGGGAATTAGTTTTGCCAATGAGGTTATATGGTGATCCATTCTCATTATTTGAAAGAACTAATCTGCAGTCACGAAATTTTGACAAAACTACTATTTAAAAGCATACCACAGTAAAAAATATAGATAAAGACATACCAAGGGCGTGTCCTTGTGGCTCAGGCACTAAGCCTGTGAGTGGGGCCCAGGGGCCCTGGGGAGCCACCACCACAAGAAACCAAACAGACAAGCATCTCCTTTTCCTTTCTTCTTCCCTGCCTTCCCTCTCAGTAAAACAGCAAATCCAGGAAAGGTGTCCTACAGCTGGCGATACGCATTTAACTTCTCCACCTCTTCCATCTATGCAGGATACCGGGGTACAAGGCTCACTGAGGTGAAAGAGTAACAGCGTTTAAAAGTTATCGGGTTAAAGTTGGCAAAACTTGAGGGTATATTCCCCAGAAAAAGGAAAAGGAATGACTAGTGAGCTGACTTATTTTGTCAGTCAGATGGTTTCTGAATCTTTGCTTTACACAAAATTTGGAAAGTCTAATTGAGTTGTCAGCTGAGAGATTATTAAAAACAATTTCTTGATGACAGATCATTATGCAATTTTGGCATACATGTCAGAAGGAATTCAAATAACTGAGTATTATTGCCACAATAAATCCCTCCCAATTCTATCTACTTTTTATAGGAGCAATGTTTCTCAAGCTTACATCTATAAAAAGAAAACGGATTGACTGGATTCACCCATAAATATATGTCCATTAACTCATTGAGAAAAATCGGTTCTCTCTCATTTACAGTCCCAATCAAAATGTATTTTTAAATATTCTGGTCAGCTAAGTACACTAATGATTGCAATAATTCAATCAGAAATTTTTGGTATAGGAAATTAAAAATAAATTTAATTTATATATCTATTTTTCTTGCAGAAAAGTATGACAGAGTAAGCAATAAGACTTTGTGCATAAAAATATATTACCTTAGGATAAAATTCTGTGGGGGAAAGTGAAAGAGAAGTATCAATTCAAATAGAAAAGGCACAAAGTAAAACATTTGTTAAAGAGCTGACACTGGATGTTTTGTAAGGACAACAGGCACAGATTGCTATTGTATTTATACTCTCCCAGACACTTAAAGGACGAGGTAACGGTTGTGTTTCACACTGCTGGCATTGTAACAGAGCCCTGGAACTCTGTGGAGAACCGTGGGTGGCAGGCTGGCAGGCCCGGCGCCTCGACTCTGCGCCCACCCTCACAGGCCGATGCCAGAGACCTGCGTTAGACCTGCGCTCAACTCGGGCCCTGCGCCTCGGCGGTTCCCTATGACAGCCGGTACTGTCGCCCCACCGGACACGATCACATCTCACTTGGCTGCCTTTCTCTCCCCGCTGGTTGTCAGTCCTGTCCAGCCGGCTGCTTCGCTGGGCCGTCACCTAGCTCCTGTTCTGCTGCAGGCGCACAGCCTCTCCCGATGACCACGGGCCCCTGAAGGGCTGTCCAGCCTCTCCTCTCAGCGTCTGCACCGCACTCCACACTCAGAACGAGCCATTCCCAGGCCAAGATGTCTGCAGACTGAAGGCACTTCCTCTTCAAGATGTGCCAGACCCTCCAAGATCAGGGCTCAGGCCACCTCTCCAGGCCTCCCCTCTGTTCGTCACCAGGCCTTGGGCCTGACCTGTACTCGGTGCCAGTTCGGATGTGAGCTCCCCTTTTGCCATGAGCTAGACATACACGTGCAACGCTTACTTACAAAATTCGCAAATACTAGACTTCGGAAGTTATTAAACAGCCAGTTGAATTTACGGATTTCTTCTAACTGTGGGCACTTGGCAACTAACATCACCGATCTGAAGGAACAGGAGGGGCGTGGCACCCGCTGGGTGGGGCGCTGGGAGGCGGAGCCGGGGCGGCTGCCCCTGCGCACACCGCAGCGGGACGTGCCGTCTTGCGGACGGCCTGGCAGGTCTTCAAAGCTCAGCAGTGACCGCGTGAGCCGGCAGCTGCACACACACTGCACGTGTGCAAGAGAAACCACCCAGGTTCACGGACAGCGCGCAGAGGCTCCCGCAGCACCGGTCACGCCGGGCACTGGGCGGACGAGGAAGCGCGGCGCTTTCTCTGGCGGCAGGAACGGCGCTGACACGCGTGCGACGGGCGGACCTCGACGGCTCTATTTACAGGTACAGGCAAACAGCCAGGGACAACGCAGACAGCGCTTCCGGGCTGGGGGAAGGGAGCGGGAACTGCCGCGACGGGGATGCCGGCTCCTCAGCGGGACAAGATGTCCTAACGTTAGAGCAGCGGAACTGCACACCCCCATGAAAAACCGGGAAAAAGCGAGCACAGCACTGCACGCCTGAAATCGGCCACTGCGTGGCATGTAAATTACATCTCAGGCGGCGCATTAAAAATTTTCAGGCTCCTCACCCACAGGGCCTTCTTTCTTTACAAAGCCGTGACCCCCCCCCCGCACGAGGGGCGCAGTGACTCGCTGGGGACCTGCCTGCCCTCCAGAGTCCTGCAGCTGGTTCTCACTTCTCACCACCACTGACTTCATTCTGCAAGCTGGTGCCACACGTAAAGGGCTCTGCAGTCAGACCACTTCTCGCTCTCACACTTGCAAGGCGTGTGACCTTGCAGCTCGTCATTTCTCTCTCTTCAGAGAGGCTGTTCTGCTGCTCCAGCATTTTCAGAGCCAGCCTGCTGGCTTTATTTCCAAAAACCTGAAGGTGTGCCTTAACGTTTCACCCCGATATGCTAGTCGTTATTTCTCCGGACGTCCCCCAGACTTAGAGCTCCCGCTAGTAAACTCCAGCTCGGGTGCAAACGGATGTGAACCAGGTCTCTGCTGAGAGACGGGCCAACTAGCGGGCCTGCTGCACAGGCCGGCAGAGGGACAAAGCCATCGGTGCGACCCCCACGCTGGGGCTGCTCTTGACAGCAGTTTCTTCTGAGTGAACACTTGTGGACGTGCCGGCACTAGGAAGCACTCTGCTGCCGCTGCTGCGGCGAACACATGCTTTCTGGTGTTTTCAACATGGAGGCTCTAAGCGGGGCTTCCTGTGATGCACTCGGGGACACAGGCAGGCCCAGTGGGGTACAGGGAAGCACATCGATTACTAGGCCACGCCGGGGCCAGGAGGCTGAGCCTGCAGTTTCATCCTGACTTCCAGCGCAGACGCTGCGGGGAGTTTTCAGTTCAGAAACTGAAGGAAAGCCCTGGGGCTCTGGTTCTCAAATTTTGCTGTCACCAGGATCCCCCGAGATTCCTTAAAGCACATTGGCTCCTGGCCCCCCAATTCCGTCTAGTTGGCAGGGGTGCAGCGGGGCACTGGGGTTTTCAGAGCTCCTTCGCAGGACTACAACTGGCAGGAACTGGGAGCCTTGGCCCTAGGGCTTTAAAATTCATGACTTTCAACAACTTACACCTGCGGCGTGAGGATCCTCAGCTGAGTGAGGATGTCCTTCTGAACCCGGGGATTAGCTGTGGCCGTGAGAGCCATCACTGGAACAGACGGGAACCTCTGGCGGAGCATATTCATTCGCTTGTAATCCTGTCGAAAATCATGTCCCCACTAGGTGGGAAAAAATACTGCATTTTAGACTATTCAGATCTTCACATAAAAAGCAAATAATGTGCAATATATTAAGAACCACCTTATTCTTCAATGAAACTACAGAATAATTCACTCTAAATGCTTTCCTATTCAGTTCTCAAAATGTATATACTGTTGGTCTATTTATTGTCATTTCAAGACATGAAAACAGTATTCACCTGGCTGACACAATGCGCTTCATCAATGACAAAACGTGCCAGCAGCTTCCTCTCATACAGATTCTCCAGCGTGGAAACCAGCCGGTTACTCGCACAGACCTAGAAGGGAAGGGCTGTCAGAGCGTCGCAGCGCCTCGCCCTGAAGTGTCTGCTGCCCCCACGTCAGGCTGGCTTCGTATGTGGGTCTCTGGGGAGAACCGGTGAACACGAATCCGACACGCTCGCAGCCCCCGGTGCGGCAGCTTATGCACAGGCAGTGGTTCTGGGGCTTCTTGCCCGGTGTGTCTGGGGCCCCCACCTGTTGACAGCGGGGCAGGGGTGTGATTCGGGGAAAGTACACTTGTCAGGTCTGCAAGTGTGGACTTTTATTTCACAGCTTTGTGCAGGACAAGGTCTAGAGCAGTGGCACTCAGTACCAGCGAGCAGCCTGGCACCCAGTCCTGACAAACACGTGTCCGGGACACAGCATCCAATCTGATGGAGCTCTCCCACCATCCAAATCTAGGACAATTACAACAACAAATTTCATGATGACTGATTAAAATCCGCTGCATGAATTAAGAATTCATGAATTTATATCACTATAAACATACATGTGGGTAAAATGGAAAGTTCTTCCTTACAGAGGACTAATTCAACTAGAAAAATCATTATTTGGCATCTGTTATAGTCAGAGCTGATCTGGGAATATCCACTGATGATAAAACTTTTGAGTACAAGACTGATGAGTAGATAGGACACTGGTGTCGACTTGGCATTCCTGCAGGACATCTACATATTAAAAGGCAGAAGTGGGGACATCGGCAGACACCGCCCTAACCAACTGACTGACCAGTCTGACGGAAGGAGTCACAGCAAGACTTCCTGAGAGGAGGTCACCACTTCCCTGTTGTCCCACCAAACAAGTGACACCAACCTAACCACGAGGAAACATGAGATAAATTCAAATGGACAGTCCTCAAAATGACCTTCGCATTCCAAACTTTCAGAATCAAGAAGACAAAGAGAAAGGGACTGTTTAAAAGTGATTAGAAAGATGACATATGAAGGCAGTGCACGAGCTAGGATTTTTTTTACTTAAAGGACATTATTGGGACAACTAGAAAATTAGAATAAGGTCTACAGATTAAGCAACAACATTAATATGTTTTTAGACTTTGATGTTATAGAAAATTCCTTGTTTTCAGAAAATGTAGAGAAATATTTAGGGTTGAAAGGATGTCATGTCTTCAACTTATTCTCAAAAGTTTCAAGAAAAAGAAAGCATTTATAGTAAAATGTTACCTTTTGGGGCTTCTGGGTGAAAGTTACATAGGAATATTTTCATACATCAGAAATTATGTCAAAAATGAAAAAGATACATGTACTTCCATAGTAATGATATAAATACAAACCTTCTCCGGAGTAACATATAGAAGTTTGATGACTGGGTCTTTTTTCGATAATTGGAGATAAATATTTGTAGCTTCTGAATCAGTCTTATCACCTGTGAGATACGTAGCAGGAATCTAAATATAAAGCGATAGTCAGTTTTATACATTATAATACATTATAAGCTTCTGTTTGTCCTTAGGTTTTATGTTATAAATCACATATAAAATCTGTCAAAGGAAATATAATTTCAAAGTAATAAAAATAACAAACCATCAGCAGCTATTTTAAAACACCCTCAATAAGCATGACTCAAAATATTCTTCCCACTGTTTGCTTCCTCTGCTTCTTCCCCTTCCCTTTACACGTGCTGTGTTGGACCAGTTACTGTCAGGCCCGCGTCCTCGGGGCTGTCAGGCGGTGACGACAGTGGGAAGCTGCGCCTGGAGCGGGGCTGCTCACGGGCCGAGGAGGCTGGTCAACGACACCATGCAGGACCAACAGGACCCTCCGTAAGTGTCCTTAACCTCAGCAGGAGGAAAGGGACACGTGTGTGCATTTAAGACAGAGAGGAGTCAGAACTATGCTCATCTGACAGTGGCAAAAAGAACAAAATAAAACAAACCCCACAAATTCTTTCATCTTAGTAAAAAAAATTTGTATCAGCAAAGTTCAGGTGCAAAGATCTTCGTGAAACACATTCTTTTAGAACAAAAGACTGAACTACAAAGGTGATCGGTGTCAGATCTATACACAACTTAATGAGCCCATGTGCAACTTAGAAACAGCTGTTGGCGAGCCACCTTTCACCAGTGTTCCCGATATAGTCCGGTGTCCTAACTTACATCCAAGGAAGTCAGCTTTTGCACTTGATCTACTATAAGTGATCTCAGGGGAGAAATGACAACAGTGACCCCAGGAGAAACACAGGCAGGGAGCTGGTAACACAAACTTTTACCACCTCCTGAAAGAGAAAAGATGTAAAAATATTTGTCAGCGGGAAGGCAAAAATTATGGAGAAAATCACATACAATATTTACAGCAACCAACCAATAGGACAGCGTGTGATACTCGCCCTGGTGCCAATAATGACCACATTCAAATGAGTCAAAAGATTTGGGCAACTGAAATGTGTACAAATTCTCTTTTGGGACATCTTATATAAGGCACACATGAGAGCAAAACAAGGATCAGCCAGGAAACTTTATAAGTCGCCTGGGGAAACAAAAATATAGCAAACTGTTCCTGGCGGCATGAGGGTGTGCTGATCACCGTGATTAAAGCAATGACTTCCTGCAATACTGATTTTATAGAGCTGAGACATGCAGCATGAGAGACCCCTGACGTGGCCGGGTGACTGTGTAACGAGTGCGAAGGCACTGCTAGATCTCCGGGTTTCAAACCAGGAGCAGGTACGTCCCAGCCCTGCGTGTCAGCACACGTACTCCCTGAGCTCACGCGAGTAAGGTCTTGTCCAACTCCCTCTGTTGCACCAACAGACCATAAAGAGAAAATTAAGACCAAAAAAAGAAACAAAGGTCTTTCCATATAACTTTATAGTTCAAAAGGGCAAGATGATCAGTAACAGTTAATGGTAAGTAAAGTGGTGGCTTTTTCATTTCCGACTTCGCCCATCCAGTAATGGTAGAAGCACGTGAGGCACTTTCTAGGCCTCCGATGTGATTTTTAAACTACACATCTCATTCCTTCTTTTTCGCCTGTATAGTACATTCATCTTGGTTTGTGTGCACCAATGTCTAAAATGTCAAGGGTTAACGTGCAAGCGCTGCTGACCGGAGCCGTCTAACCTGACCACGCGTGTTTTACTACCTGCAACGTGTACTCGATGGCAAACATTTTCTGGCTCAAACACATCTTCAGAATCGACATCTATTATGTCTACATACAGGCAGCACGTGTGTGTCAAGAGTTTGAACTCGGGGCGAAGGGACCTCAAAGCCGCCCGCAGCAGCCAGAAGCCCGAGCACGGCAGCGCCTTTCCGGCACTCGCTCCTGAAGACAGTGACCAGCCAGCTCATGAAATTTGAAACGCTGACATTAAACTAACATCTTCTCAACTTTAAAATCAGTTTGGAAAAATTCAGATGCCCAGTCAACGTTACTTATTAACGATGACGATACCAAAGTAAACAAGGCCACAACACGACGAGTGAAAAGCGGAGAGAGGGTCGCGCCCTGGTGGAGTAGTGGTTACGTCAATTACCTCCAAAGGAGCAGGCCACATACCCCTGGGCTCGGGGGGCGGGAATAACTACTGTGAACAGCTAAATAAAAATGAATAAAGTGCTTCTTCCTCTTCTCTTCTTGCCTGCCTACACGCCTTCAATCCTGCCTGCAATTTTCCTTTGAATAAATTTTTAATAATCGTGGAGAAGGGACTGCATGTAAGTCCGGGGTCCCCAAGCTCCCCACACTACCTTCTGGCCATAGTACTCAGTACTCGCACAGTACTCTTACTTGGATGACTAAGTCATTGAAGAGCTGGTATGAAAACTTCAGAACTGGGGCCAAGAAAGAAGGCTGCTAATGCCTTAGGACGTCCATGAAGTGGGCACATGATCGCCACCCCACACGCATGAGGAAACTGGGTTCGGGGAACGCAGGGCCCGCTCAGGATCATGCCACAGGCAGCGCAGAGCCGCGCAGTGAGCCAGAGCGGATGGCTTTAACCCCATCCCCCACTAGATTGGCAACTCCCAGAAATAGCCATGGACTCCGACAGCGACTCTTTCGCTCGTGCTCTAGTCTAATTTAGACTAGAAAAAAGAATGAGTCCCTAAGAAAAATTCTAGCTCGATTCAGCACAATGACCTGAGATGAAATCCTGAAGGACTATAAATGGCACTGTGTCAACAACAACTACAGAGGACAGAGTCCTCTGACCGCGGCATCCCTAGCGACAGAAACCCTGTGGAAGGGTGCTTTTAGTTCTATTCAAGGACCGCCATTTAACATCTGCCAATGGACCTCTGCCAATCCTTCTCTAAAAATACATACCAGTGGGCATTAAGATAAAACAGTCTTCACCAAGCAGTGCAGCATTGATCGCCTCTAGCTGATTGGTTCTAAAATTATGCAGGCCAAATTTTTTATGAAAAATCTTCATCATTTCCTTGGTATGGGGAAGACTCAGACTCTGGAAACGCTCATGCGTCAGATTTCCATGTGCTACATTCTGCGTCGGCTTGTCTACGAAAATAGTCAATGTGGAGAAAAATCAGTGTCCGTGTAGTCTGCTCCAGCACTTGCCCCTTGCCCTGCAAAATCCCTAGGGACAGAGCCACTCTATGCAGGGCATCCTGCTTTAACCTCGACAATGGCAAAGTCACCAGAGATATCCTAAGGGCACAGCCAAGTCTTCCCTTGAATTTTCTGCAGCATCTACCACTGCGATTTACTCCCTTCCTTCCCCTTCGCGCCTGCCCTTCGGTCAACCAAGCCTTTTCTGATTCACTTTAAATCCCTTTCCGGCCCCATTCTCCACTTGCCCCCTAAGCCTGGAAGTCCTTCAGGCACCGGGGCTGGGCTCCCACACGCTCCGTGTTGTGATCTTCCGCCTCCTGTGGCCTTCGGCATCACCTGTGAGCACGACATGCTCAGACCGAGCCTCGGGCCCGACGACATTCCTCAGTTCTCGTCCTGCTGCGTCAGCTGTCGGCCAGCATCCTGCCTGAGGCACCTGCCTAAGCGGCAAGCGCAACCGCTTTCCTCCCAGGCTGCCCCTGCCCCTGCTCCCCCATTCTGCCAGGGGTGTCAGTCTTCCCAGTCACCGGGGCTGAAGCCTCAGTCTCCCTGCTTCTCGAGTCTTCTCCTGGCCGCCCCGCTCCCCGTCCCGCTCCCCAGCTCTGGTGCAGCCGGCGCCGGCAGTACCTCTCGCCCCACTCTCAACTGTCTCAAAGATAAGTGCAAGCACCAGGCAGGACACGTTCTAACATGAAACAAAAATAAATCCATTAATGGTGGCTTTAAAGGTCAATAGCGTAACTGTGAGAACATCCTCCGTGGTATTAAGTCATCGAGGGCAAAAGTAGGGAGGCTGCGCCTCTAAAACTTTGCACATACACAGCGGCTTCAGTAGGAAACATGCTGTGATGACTTTATAGGGCTGGTGTAAGGTTTTAAAACTAATTTTGGCTCTTCCCTGCAGCCTCTACAGTGGCTGATTTTGCTCCTCCAGAAACTTCTCTCACTAAACTGAGCTCCCGGAGGGCGGGGCATTTGTTCTCCACCTCTACGCTACCAGAGCCTCGCACGCCGGCGGGCGGTTTCTCCCTACTGCGGGGAATTAAAAGGATTCAGACAACAGAAATAAAAATGAAGGATTTAAGGAAAAAAAAAAATTTTCCCCCAAATTTTAAATCTCTTTCCCTGGTGCCGGAACTTGAACCCAGGTCCTTGGGCTTTCCACAGCCTGCACCTTTGCCGCTGAGCCACGGGGTGTGTTGGTTTAAGAAATTTCTGATTTCCTATCCTTAGTAGATTGCCAGACATTTTAGTATTTTAAGACATTAAACACCTTTCTCTACTTTTGAGTTGTCAGCCCAGAGTACGAAAAAATGCAGTTACGTTTTTAACATACAAATTCAGCTCTGCTTTTGCCCACCCCGCAAATGACTAAAACCTTGGCCCTCATGAGCTTTCTTGTTTTAGGAACTAAAAAATGTTCATTTAAAGGCGAAGCACATTTGTAATGACTTTAGAGCTTTACTACAATAGGTTATAATTACACACTTTATAAAACTACAGCTGCAACTGAGACAAAAGAGCAACTTGCTTTTGAAAGTGATTTGTAATTCATATTATCAGTAGAATTTGCATAGAAACAATGTGGCTTCCAGGCAGCGGTGATTTGCTCTGGTTTTTTTTACACAGCTCCTATTCTGGACAGTTTTGTTTTCATGTAACACATAAGCATTCCATTTATTTCAAACTTACCAGTGCGATTCTGAATGGACTCTGAGTTTTTATCTTGAGCACTTGAAGTCCCCAGCAGACAGGGTGCCCTGGCTGCGGAGGCCCTCTCTGATACTGATTTAACTGGCGGGCCTTCCTTAATAGGCTGATAGGCGGCAGTGGAAGATTTGCAGGCTGCAAGATTATGCATGATATGCTCCCACTCCTCCTCGTCATCAAAGTCATCAATAGTAAAATGGTCGACATCGCAGGGAGCCTGGATCTCGCTTCTGGAATCGTTAACGGAAGCAGGGTGCTTCCTCTGATCTTTCACAGCAGTGCTGGTGAGGACATTTTCTGGGAAATGACAGCTTCCGTGTCTTCTCTCTCCCCTTGGTGTTTCGGCCCAGTCGCCACTCACAAAGGATGTGTGTAAGTGGGAACTGAATACTGGTCTTTCAGAGAGATCCTTCGTGGCGGCTGAGAGTCCTGTCTCTGCCACAGTAGCAGTCAGCAAACATTCTCCAGTAGAAACAGAATCGGAGGGAAGGTATGGAAAACGCAACCCCTTAGCAGAATTCCCCGGAGGACAGGAATCCTCCTTTGAGAACACAGAAGGCGAGGACGTAGATGCCACCTCCTCCACACGGTCACCAACTGTCCCAGGCCTGCACCTCCACAGGGAGCCAAGGACACAGACATCACTTGGATTAAAGTCTGCTTCCGCCAGAAGTTTCCTTCTGAAGAGTGAGAGGAGAACATCACATTAAGCACAAGGAGTCACTAGGGGACCACACAAATGGAAACTGTGACAAAGGGGTCCTCTTTCCCCCAATCTAAAAATCCGAGGACAAATGCTAAAGGAACAGTTTGAAAAACAAATGCACAACAAAGATGTAACCACCCCACGCATTCCAGTCCAGAACGAAGTCCGGCCCGTCCCCTTCTGACTCAGCGGTGGAAATGCGGTCAGATCCCAGAGAAGAAATCAAGCACCTTGCTTCTCGCTCCCGAAGCAGTTCGCTCCCACAAGCCAACGCCTGCAGCTCATCGGCGGGAACAGCATCAACTAATTCACAGATGCGGCCCATCACTCGGACGAGCTGCTGTAGACGGGTCTGTCTGGCTGTCGAGTAATTACTCTGTTACTATTTTTTCTTGAAAACACAAAATACTTAACATTTTGACTCGCACATGTAAAAGCTGAAGTGGATTACAAGACTATAAATAGTCACATAGTGTCCTGCCACTTGCCTGTGGGATCAGATTGTCTCTCTGTAACCCGAGAGCTCAGACCTATGCTCTCATTTAATGTCATGGTCATACTTAACATTTCCCTCAGGGAACCCAGGTCGCTGGAAGATAGAAGAGATCATCAACAGACTACTTTTTTCTAACTTGGGGGTAAGCCTCACATGCCCACATGGGTGCCCACTGTGGGCTGGGCAGGCAGAGTCCTGGGTCAGGTCAGTGGCATCGGCCCAGGGCCTGGGGGCAGCAGGCGGTAGGCAGGCAGCTCAGTGAGACTGGGCCCAGGAGCTCGGGACCGACTGGAAAAGAGGAGCGGAGCTCTCTTCTCAGCAGCTGGACAACCAGTTAGACAGACACAGGCAAAAGCAGAGGAGAGACAGAAGGGATGGGGTTGAGATGGAGGTGAGAGGTGAGAGAGAAGAGAGAGCAGAGGTGAGTGACTCCTGCTGATGTGTCTGGGCTTGCGAAACCACTGGCCTGCACCACACCGGGCATTTAATCAAGCAACTGAAGGAGATGTCCAAAGAGGCGAGCTTTAGCTGAAGGGAGGGAACTGGTTAGGGGAGCAAGGGAAACAAGGCAGAGGCCAACCCCACCAAGGAGCTAAGGTTCATGGGAGAAAGAGCCACTCAAGCAGCTGCAGAAGAAACGGTGTTCCCGGGAGACAGCAACGGGGAAGAAAATGTGCAGGGAGAACGAGGCTGCAGGAAATGGAAGGGGCAGGCAGCCCAAGGGTGTACAGAGCAGGGAGGAGAGGCAGGGTGAGCAGCGACCCGGACATGGGGGCTCTCAGCAGTGACTAAGGGTGAAGAGGAGTGTGAGCTCGAGACAGTAACAGAAATTGCTGGAAAGAGGAGAATCAATAGCGGTCTGAAGGGAATGAAAGATGAGACGGGCTTAGAGGGAGATACAGATACTGGAAAGGAGCTCAAGGCTCTGTCTAGACAGAAAACACCGCAGGAAACAAAGACCTGCAAACAAAACCTCACGCACTCGAGCGGCATCTTGAGAAAAGGAGAGTTTGACAAAGAGTGAAGACAGGCAAACATTGTTCTACTTGTGAAAAAAATGGAAGGTGATTGCCAAAAGCTACAGGCTGGTGATCTCGGTGTTAATTCAAGGTAAAATTCTAGAACATGTTATCAAGTGGCTGCTTTGTGAGCTCTAAGAAGGAGGGGAAATGCAGTCAGAAGAGTTAGCAAAAATAAACCAGCCATCTGAATGTATTTCCTTCCTTGAAAGGATTCCCAGGTGGGCAGAGAACACCAGCTACGGTCCGCAAAGGCCCTGGTGCACCCGGCACTGCTCTGTGAGCCCAGACGACCACCCGGGAAGACAGGCACTGCCCCCCCGCATCCCAAAGGAGCGCTCGTCGGCTCAGAAGCCTGGCTTGCAGTGGGGAGACGCTCGTGGCTGCGGGCTGTACCTCCACAGCAGGGCCCGTCCCCTCCCCTCCTGCCTCCGACAGGAGCTCCCGGAGCCACGTGGCTCAGGTCTTCACGTCCCCACGGACAAGGGGGAGAAAAGTGGTCTGAAGGAAGATTTGAAACTGACTGAACAGAAGTGGTGATGAGTGGACTGAGGTCAGCTTAGGGGGAGGCCTGTAATGACCTTCTGAGGACTCTGTCCTCGCGCCGTCCTCGCCAACCATCTAGTCAGCGAAACATGATGTACAAACGGTAGGGCAGGGCTGTCAGCGTCGATTCAAGAGCTCGAGGCTGCTGGGTTCAGACCCCAGCTCTGCGGAGTCTGACTCTGTCCTGTGTGTGATTACTGAACACTCCTGGATGTCACTTTGCGCTCTGCAAAATGGTGACCACGGAACCTCCCTACTGGGCCACTGGGAGGATGTCGCTAGTTAATGTTGGAAGGCACACAGAAAAGTGCCGAGGACATCAGACATTCCAGAAATATCCCTAACTGTACGTTCAGAGACCAAAATAAGCAGAGAGAGAGCAGGAGGAAGCAGATACCGCACCATGAGGGCAGCATCTATCAAAAGAGAACAGCGCGCTACAGAAATTTTCTGAAGGTCAGAGTTCCTGGAAATTCCTTTTGAAAAGAGAAAGATAAAGTTGAAGAAATCTATCAGAAAAGCAGAGTCATAGAAAAGATAATGGAGGTCTAATATTTGAAAATACAAGTTCCAAAAGGAGTGAAAGAGAAAAGAAATACCAGAAAAATCTCCAGAACAGAAGGCCACAAATCTCCAGACTGAAAAGGCTGAGGAAGTAGAAGTCAGACAGGGAAGGAGCTGGCTGCTTTTCAGTCTCGAAGAGCCACTGCGCAGTTTACACCAGAGTTAACAGAAAAGCTAATGGTGAGTCAGGAACAGATCCACAAACAAAAGCATTAAACTTCAAATGCACACACACTTCAAAGATCCAAATCCAGAGTCTATCCAAGGAAGACAGAGGATGGCGGATGAGAGACCAGCACCTATAAAGAAGAGCTAAAAGGTCTAAACATGTCGGGCCTTAAAAAAAAAAATTTCTAGGAGCTGTAAACTTACCTCAAGCTAAAAAATAATTTTCTAACAACTAAGGTTTTCAAGAGAATGAATTACCTTTAAAAACAGGAGTTTCTGAGACATTTGAGCAAATCCTGGCAAAGCAACGACGTGGGATGATTTTACATTGAAGCTGCCACCTCACCCGATACAGCCGCGGGTCAAAATGCATCTGGACTGTTTTCAAAAGTGAGTTGTTAAAATATGTGACATGTCTACAACACTCTGTACCGTCACAGTCTGTCCTGGAGTCTTCGTCAGACAGCAGCACAGCCCCTGTCTCCAGCTTCGACGAGTCCTCTGGCGCGCTAAGGTCGTCGTTTCTGCCAGGGGGTTCGGGGTCCTTTACCGTACTGTAAATTAAAAGACATAAAACCAGTCATAGTAGAAGCTAGATCAAGCGTGTGTGTACTTTTTTTTTAAGAGAGAGAGGGGAGGAAGAAGCATTTTAAGGAGTGAAGAAGAGGAAGAAACAGTTATCTGTTTATTTATCTTGGTTATTCATGCACCCGAACCCAGGTCTCAAGCCCAGCTCCTCGGGCTTTGCATGGTCCACACCCCAGCCACCAGCTTAGCACCTGAGCCACCAGGTGTACCCCAGAGCGTGTAAGATTTCCTCTAACATTTTCCACAACAGGCCAGACAGTACACAACAGAAAAGAAAAACATGTTCTCTATCTCTTTTACTCTGAAACCTCATTAGCCCACCTTCAGTCTGTCATTTTCTGGTTCCAAGAGAACTTTCCAGTCTTATGTCTAATTATGCCCTTTCAATAAACCCAGGCTCCAGTGAGATCATATCACTTACATTCTTCATCCAGTCTGCATTGTGAACTTTAGGGATTTTTGAAAACCCGCATCCAATCTCTTCTTATCTAGTCAGGCCCAGCCCAAGTGGTTACCTCCTTGATTTCTCCACAGGGTTACTGTTATTAGCATCTCTCTCCTGAGAGCCCACAGCACTTTATCTAGACTTACCTTGTGTGTCGATATGGGTGTGCACAAGTGTTTGTGTGTCTGGACACATGATTTAACTCAAGAGCACACAAATAAAATAAACATATACAAAATGGATACAAAAATACTAAAAGAACAAAATAAACGAGTGTTAAAGAGAGGGTACTGTGGAAATCCCAAGAAAGGGAACATTCCAGAACTTGAGAAGACTTCAGTAAGGAGGCGGGGTTTAGGGCGGCCTTGAGTGAAGCAGAATAAAAAAACAATTCTGGGTGGTCCCCAGCGGTCTAGCTTGATAAGTCCACCGCCTCCGACCAGCACAAACCACGTGCATTCCGGGGACAGGACCTGAGTTCACTTCCCAGAGCCGGGAGAACAACCAAGATAAACTACTAAATAAAATAAATAAAAATGCTACTTCTTCCTCTCTCTTCCTGCTGTCTGTCCACCCATCTTTATTCCTACCTGCACCTTCCCTTTAAGAAAAAAAACAAAAACAAAAACAAAAAAAATGACTGTAGTTTTCTAAAATATGATCTTGGAATTCAGTCTTTAACTCAGTGAATATCTATGTTGTATATCATTTAAAAAATTATAATATTAAAGACATGGGCTTATATTTTTAGCAGTGTTTTCTAGAATGACTTATTAGGTTCAATGGAGCACAGAGTTCTCACAAGGAACGTAAGTGGAGATAAAGTTGAAAAAGGTAATTTGAGGTCAGAGATTAAGGATTTTGAGGGATGACTAAGAGGTTCAGGAATACAGGAGATGCAAAATGTGTTTTGCTTTTTGGCTATATGTTATCTAACCATTAGACCTGTGAAGTTACAGTATTTTTAAATAGATAAAATATAACAAAAAAAACTTAAGTGTGCAAAGTGAACAATTAGGGTATCATTGACAAAAATTCTATTTCAGCATTACAATATGTACAAGTATTACGAAAGGCTGCAATCAAAATACAGAGAGACGTTCCCTTAAGAATAAGCCTGAAAATAACCATTTTCCAATTGCTAAAGATCTAGGTGAACTTAATTATGATATCTCAGTAAATTGTGTAGCCATTAAAAGGAATAAAAATAAAAGCCATTTAATAATATGGAAAATGTTTTGAGAATAATGTTAAAAGAAATGGAATAAAAATATAGTTACATGCTGATTATTCACACATGCAGAAAAGGATCAAACACAACATGGGTAAAGCAAAGGTTTGGTTTGCTGGCAGTGTGAGCGTACAAAGAGTATTTTGTTAAGGAGCTGACAATGCTATTTGTGTGACACTTTTCAGTACAGAAAAAGCAGGTGTTCAACAAGGAACCTGCGGGACCCAGGGGCCCATCTAGCCTGATGGCACCATCCTGGGCACGGCCCCCTCCCCTCTCTGTTCTGAGAGAATGCAGATCTACAACACAGCGTCCAGCTGGCCTCTTGCTCAGTTTACTTTCTACCGGTCTGTCTGCACTTTTATCAGAATGGAGAAGAGGAGACGGAGCTCTTATTAATATTCTCAGTTTGTCATCAAATAGTAACCATGCTTCCACCTTTTCTGCCTCTTCAAATATCCCAACACACCTGTTAAAACACAAACTCCCTCCTTCCTGCCTTCCCTCCCAAGTTAGGTGATACACGAGAGGGCTCTGCGTCATCAAAACACTGGTGAACAGCACACCCCACCACTCAATTGGACTGTGAATTAGACTGGGGTGAGGTCTGAGCTAACAACGACAACTAGTCATTTAAGCTCAGGACAAATTAATGGATTACTTGTTTTTCCCATAATGCTTCTAATTAACCACAATCATGGCACTAATTTACAACAATTCAGTGAATGACAAATATGATGGCCAATTTTATCCCACAAGACTTTTTTTTTTTTTTTAAAAGAATATATCAATTACTCAGTCACTTCCCAAATAAGGAATGAGCTTTGTGCATTTCAGGTCAAGGATTATGGAAATGAAATAATTTAGGAGTAAGTTTCTTAGATCAAAATCAACTACATAAAAATATTTGGAGGTCCTAGATAATCAATCATAATGGAACTTTACAGCATTAGAATACTACCAATTAAAGAAAAATAAATTGCATTAAGAGGGACTTCTTGATTTCATTTGGATGAACTATACACACACACATATGTATCTGCAGAGGCATGACATTTATATAGAAATGATACTATATAACTGAAATAAATCATTTCAGATATCCCAGACATAAGCAATAATGGGTATTAATCAAGTAGCCATTTTACCTGGAGCATTTTAAAGAGGAAGAAGAGGTTGAAAGCATTTCTTCTTCTGGAGAAGGTGGAACAAAATCAATTTCATAATCATCTGCATCAAGGTCAATACATGGGGATCTCTCAACTGAATGTAATTCTGTTTCTTCAAAATTATTTTCACTGTTATCTAAAGTGAGACAGTTGATAAATATCGATTAATAACTGATGAAGCAGAAAGAACAGGATGCGAGCACTTTCGAGTGTTTCAGGTGGGTTGCAAGCTGCCCTGTCTACACTCCCCTCTGTTCACACAGCAGCTTATTTCCTCACAAACCACTGCTGAGTCACCTGGGTGGGTCCAAACAATGCCAGACTAAGGCAAAAGATTTGCTGAAGGACTTCCATGATTGTTTTAGGTTACAATGCAATAGCCATACTTATGCCAGCACTTTTGTTCTTCTATTCTTCATGCTTCTTTAAGTAAGGCTCTAGGGGCACGCCCTGGCAGCTCAGCGGTGGAGTCTGTGGCTCCACATAACGCCCAAGGACTCGGGTTTATGGGGCCGGACTGGGGAGAACCACAAACATGAATGGATGAATAGATGCTTCTTCCTCCTCCCTCTTCCTGCCTGCCTGCTTCCTCCTTCTAAATGCATTCATCCATCAACCACGAAGAGTAGGGTAGTAAGTCGGATACCTAACAGTAAAGATAAACGATCTCTACTGCTCCACAGTGGCCTCCTGGCTGTTGAAGTCTACCCAGCCCAGTGTCTGTCTTCACTACAGCGCCAATCTGCTGCTCTCTATTCCTTTTAAACAAGTTTCCTCCTTGTAAACAGAAACACATTAGACTATAGTTTTGCTTGCCATCAATCACTATGCAGTCCTCTCTCACCCTATCAGAATCTTGATAGGAGCTGGTGTTTAATCTCACATTTTCAACTGTTTTATAAGGTGTGGATAAATCTCAGTTATTAAGTTCTGGACATCTAATAAATGTGAGACCTAAATAATTTGAACTGAACTTAAAATACTTCATTAGCATGATAGATCGTATTTTATATATCAATATAAGATGGCAGCAAATCACAGCGGAGTATTAGGTTTAAAGGTTTAACTTTACTTCCCAATTCCACCACTGTACGCAGCCAGCAGACCACTCAGAAGCCACTCTGGTGTGTGCCCTGGGAACAGCGCTAAGCAGTCACCTCTGCAGGAGCGCAGTCCACATACGACCTAAGGTGTTGGGACACGGGGTCCATGGGGAACAACAAAACAAAACTAAAATGCTCCTTCCTCCTCTCTACCTGACTACCTACTCCCCTTCATTTCTGCTGCACCTTTCCTTTTTAAAAAAGAAGCCATTTTAACCTCCACAGACTTCACTTCCTTCATACGAAAAATCAGAGCAATCCTTAGTTATCACCATCAAATTGATTTTATCAGTGTAAAAACGATTTTATCAGTATTTCATCAGAATATTCTGCCTCAAGAAGGTGGTCCCCAGATTGCTCCAGAAGCACCTCTACAGATCCCACAATAAAAGCGATACATCTCTGCTGCCATGCCCGTGTCTAACTGTGAACGGACCGAATGACGTCAATGTATCGAAATGAAGTTAAAATAATGGTTTTACCTCTTTCTTCTCCCAAATGAGTTTTCAAAGAATGACTTTCCTCAGCACCTTCGCTTACGAGCTCCTGGGAGCCGGGGCTGTCATCGATGCATATCACGCCACCACCTGTCCCGTCGGAGCCACCCTTTCGCCCCGTCGTCAAGCGGGCTTGCTCGCTCTCAGAGGAGGGCCCCAGATCAGACTTCACTGGACTTGCTTTCAAAAGGTTTCTCTTAGGATTACTGGATCTCTGAGCAGTGCTTACTCTTACAAACTGTCTTTTGGCTGATCTGGGAAACACTTTTGAATTTCCACAAGTATCAAAGTCATCCATGTCATCCCAGTCATTGGTGAAAGAATCTGATGAAGAGCTGAATTCTAACTTCTTGAAAGTAGCATCGTGGGAGGGCTTCCTAGGTGGCGTGCGTCGTGGAGTGGAGAAAACTTCCTGTGGAGCCTGAGACCACTCCGGCAGTGGCGGTTTTGAGCCGGTTCCCTTGGTCTGCCGTCCTGCTGGAGCTCTTTTGAAGTCACTGGTGACTGTCGGCTGGGTGGGGGCGTGGAGCCAGGGCTCACTGGAGGGACAGGTCTTGGGGGCATTAGTGCCTTTATCACTTAGCACCGGAGTTTTTGCTACCGACACACTAATCACAGAGACATCGGTAGCCGAAGGTAGTTTCTTTTTAAAAGTGAAACCTCTGAGAAACAATGAAAAAATGAAATTAGATACATTTTAACCAACAACTACACCAAACAAAAATCTATTTTTTCATTGTATCACAAATGGTCAGAATGTATCTCCCTCTTTGGTTTTAACATCTGTAAGGTAACTCAAAGGAAGACTTTGCTTGCGGCTGGTCCTCCTGCGTGGGTGATCACGTTTGGTGAGTTCCAGCCACTCCCATCCCGTTTCTCGGGCAGGTGGTCCTTATCAGAGTGCCTCCAGGGGTCAGCGACAACACACGTGAACAAGAAAAGGGACTCACATGTGCTGCATGGTGCTGCTCTGATAAAGGCCTCAAGGTCTGAAACCATAAGAGAGGCGGGAGTCCTGGACACGTGCTGGATTTCGTGCCACAAAGGTCGATGGTGACTTGAAAGTCAGGCACCCAGAAAAGAGCCAGGAACGTGGTAACGGCGTGCTGAGCACTATGAACTCTGATTAGGTATCACAGCAGTTTGCAGTGGGCTTGGAGGAAAGACTGGAGAGCTACAGTTACCTTATAAACTGGCTTTGCAAAGGAAATAAAACTATTTTAAAATACAAAACAGGCGTGGCCTGGAGGATTCGTGGTAAAATCTAGCCAGCGGTCCACACACACTCCAAGGACCTGGGTTCAGGTCCCGTGGCCGGCAGAGTAGTCAACACGCACAGCTAAACAAGTGCTTCTCCCTCCTCTCTCGTCCTGCCTGCTTGCCTTCACTCCTGCCAGCACTTTCTTTAAAATGCATAAAAAAGAGTATCCACTTACAACAGCGTTTTCTGTGTCAGGAACCGTGCTAATGAAGGGGCTAACGCACTATCACTCACTTCAAAAGGGGAACACCCCTGGCCTCTCGCAAAGCAATCAAATACTTACGAAGACTTCGGTTTCGAAACACTTGATTTATTATGAAGTTTTCTGGCTGAATGACGCTCCAGTTGCTCCTGAAGATTATTCTGAGGGACAGCAGCCATGGTCCTGAAAAGCGAGGGAAAAGACAGCAGTGGAGTATGTACTTTGCGTTAATCACAACATTGACTGGGGTGCAGCGCTGTCTGTCTCAGCTGGGCCCAGAGTAGTGAGGCTTCTTCAGGGGCTGCGGGTGGCAGAGTCGCTAAATTGTTTTGACATTTACAACGGGTGACATTTGAAATACATAATCTTTAACTGCAGGCTCACTGAAATATCAGAATTGTCTGGTTTTCCCCCGGTGCTAAAGTGAGCACAAGGGACGTCGGGGAGGGGATCCAAGGACCTGTGAGCCGGGAAGCTGGACAGGGAGTGAGCTGAGGAAGGGTCAGACCACACTGAAGCCCCAGAGGAAGCGAAAGACTGAATTCTCTGCCCCAGGGGATGTGAAGCAGCACCTTAGCTGTTTAAGTATGAAATATCAGTATGGTCAGATCAGTGGATTTTAAAAATCTCTCTCCTAGGGTAAAGCACACGTGCAGCACACGGCACTCACGTTCAGTGTGCGGTTCAACGCAACTCTACTTGTGTGTGTAGCTGTATGAACGACATCCACGTGACTGTGCAGAGCACCCCCAGCCCCACAAATGCTCTCCGGTGCCCTTTCCCAAGGAGTGCGCCCCGGGCGCAGCCACTATCTGATTTTGCTTATTCTCGAACTCGCCTGTTGGCATGATGTGGAATAACGCAGCATGCACCACCGCTGCGCTTTTGAAAACGTATCTGATAAAGCTCAGATCACCTCTAATAGACACGTTAAAATATAGACTCAGATGTACTTCAAATCAAGATCTGATGGAATATGTTACACGATAAGGGTGATAGAATATATTTTACAATGGGGTGAATCCATTAACAAGAGGGAAAAAAAAGACTAAAAAACAGAAAGGCTAGTCTCTTATTTTCACTCTCACACTGGACATTCTTGCCAATGTAAGAATATTCAAAAAGGAAAATACTAGAAGAGATGAGAATATTGTTACATGGAGACAATTTAATTATATGCCCACACCAGTCAACGAAAAGCAGTCACAACAATACATAATTAAAACTTCAGTAAAGTGGTTAAATAAAAGATAAATATAAATCCACAAAAATCAAACGTGTTCTCATGCAGCAGCAAATAATGAACTAGGAGATACAATTCTCAAAGGCATTCAACAATAGCACTGGAAAACATTAAACATTAATGCTACCAATTAACCTAACGAAAGAAACATATCTTCATGATATGAAGAAAATGACCAAATAATATTGGGAGAAACAAAGAAAGATTCGGACAAAATACTTCATGTCCTTAAGGTTTAAATATTACAAGGCCACAGTTCCTGGTAAATGTATGAGTCTAACAGAGTTCCGACTGAAACACAGGAAGTATTTCACAGAAGCCAACAGAACGCGCCCAGAACTCCTGTGCCGAGAGCACAGGGCGGGGGCAGGACGCCAGCCACACCGCTGGGACCTGCGCCAGACGGAATCCTGCCACCACAGCGGCATCTGAGTGGCACGGTGCTCCCTGAAGAAGAAGAAAAACACTGCTCCCCAAAGACATTCATGTGCAACGAGAGAAACCTAACAAGAGAGGGAAGCCCTCGATATCTGACAAAGGTCATGCCCATCAGGCTCACCGGCCTGCAGCAGCTTGTCAGCGAAGCGTCGCTGACACAGCGGCCTGCGCCGCTGGTGCTGCGCCACCCAGCTGGCAAGTTAAGATAGAAAATTTCTGGTCAGCGGAGCCTAAAATACTACCTGGTCCTTTACAGAAACGGTTTCTTGACGGTTGCTCTAGATTATTGCTGGATAAAATAAGAAATTATTAAAAACCAAGATGATGAACAACTAAATAAAAATAAAATGCTTCCTCCTCTCTCCCTGACTATCTGTCTCTGGCCACCTTTATTCCTGCCTCACTGTTCCTTAAACAAAACAAAACAAAAAGAAAGAAATTAATAAATGTATCAAATCTCTGACAAAAGGATCAGGTGAAAGTCTACGTGAGGTGCGCCCTGATGGAGCGGTGGTTTGGTCTGCCACCTCCAACCAAAGCACAGTCCACATACATCCCAGGAACCTGGGTTTGTGTCAGAGACCAGGGAGAACCACCACGATGTATAACTAAATAAAAATAAATAAAATGCTTCTTCCTCCCTTCGCCTTTCTTTAAAAAAAAAGTCTAAATGAAAGTGGGAGCTCAGGTGGAAAGCCCTGAAGCTGCCTGTCTCAAGGACAGCTGTCTAACCCTGAGAATCTGAACATCAGCGTTGACAGCTTTGCGGGGAGAAAACAAACAGAACCAGTTAGGGCCCACCCAAGGCAGGACATGTTTCCCTGTAAAACCAGCACTCCAAAGGTGTCTCACCTGGGAAAAGGTGACCCCTAGCTGTCTGTATAGAAATTATCAGTTGCCAAGGGTTTGTGTACCAGAGACCCTGAAACCATAGTCCAAGGACCCTTCCTCCTTCTTCTTCCTGCTAACACAGGCCCCGGGTCTTGAACTGAGGTCCTTGGATTGTACATGGTCCGCACCTTAGCCGCTGAGTCCAAGAGGTGCCCCCAAAATCTTTTCAACCCAAGAAATCTTTCTTTATCCAAATATTTCTTTTTATCTCCAGTAATATTTAGTTACTGTCTTCGTGTCATGAAGATGCATATCCTTTGTCAGGTTAGTTGATGATTAATACTTTTATCACCTGCATAATTAAGGAACAACAATTTCAAATCATGAGTTTAAAGTGATCCTAACTCCAAGGCAGAAACAAGTGCAAAAACATCTCTAGCGAAATACACGTTTATTTTAGTTTTTCAAGACAATGTGCAGCAAACATAGTAAAAACAGTCACGCCACCTAAGGAAATAAGGTGCCAGGAATGAGAACCAGTTGTTGCAAACAAAACCAATCTATAGACATTAGAATAGAAAGCAATTAAACTTATTATGTTCAGAAAAATAAAATACAAACTTGGAAGCATCTGCAATGAAGAGAAAGCTATAAAAATTACTTTTCTGACGTGACTTCTAGGAATCAAAAACAGCCCAAATGAAGAATTCATAGCTGGAGTATGGATTTACCATAGACGACAGCCCAAGAGAGTGAATAACTGGAGGAATGGTCCAAAGAGTTTCCAGGTCAGTGCCAGGGATCTGTCCCAGTCATAAGTGGGGTGAGATTCTGCGCAAAGGACACTAAGTGGCAGTGGCCTTGGCAGCTAGACAACATACCCTTTCAGAGAGCTGTGAGTCCTGCCTCCCCAGAGACACCCCAGGGAAGTAAAGAGACGCCCTCTCCTCTCTCTCCCTAGAGACAATGTCTTACACTTCTGGTCATAACCTCAGGGTACCTCCCTTCGTACACCCAGGGGAGACTTCCCTACATCCTGGGGTGATCCATGATCCACAGTCTCTGGAGGGAGATGTGCAAAGGTGCCAGGAGCTCTTAAATTCTCAGTCTCTGAACTTCGGAGTCCCTCTTCTGTGACTTACTCAGCAGTATGCACAGGTACTGTCTAGGCCTCACCCCCTTCACCAGGTGGGAATTAGTGGGGGACTACTGATGCAACATACTGCTGCATGGGGTTTTTGTTGTTTTGTAATAAACCATTTATAAAGGTCCTTCTGACCCAGGGGTCTTGTGTCTGGTTACTATGTGCATGCGTGTGTGCGTGCGTGCGTGTGTAAAACTCTGGATGGCAAACTTATCGGCTTAAAAGTAGAATAAAACCTAAGATCCTTTGTGGTTTCTTAATGGAAACAATACATCCTTACATAAACAGATGGAAAATGTGACAAGTTAAAAGACATAGAAGACAGTGTAAGAGTCTAAAAAAATTAATTCCAGAAAAAGGAGAAGCTGGGGCAGAATTAATACTCAAAAAGATCATAGCTAGGACTTTTTTCAAAACTAATGAAAGACACAAATCTTTGTATTCAAGAAACAAATTCTGAGGATGAAAGGTACACACTAAAAAACATTATTGTGGAATGACTATCAAAAGTGTCCCTTAAAACAAAAGTGCAGGACCAGATGATTTTGTTAGTGACGTCCACTAAGATTCAGATTTCAAATCTACCCTCCCTAAATTCTTCTACAAAACCGACAACGTGTAAGGTCACTACTAGCCTTGATTCTAAAACCAGACGGACAGCACCAAACAAGAGAATTATAGACCGTTGTCACTGGATGTCACTGATGAACGATAGTTGCAAAAAATCCTCAACAAAACCTTGGCACATGCCCCATGGCTCAGGTGGCTACAGGCGGCCATGTAAAGCACAGAGACCAGTTCAGCTGTCCCGAGGATTCGGGAAGGCATCTTCAGGAACTGGCGCTGGGACACTGGAAATCTACATGGGGAAGAAATGATATTTAAACCCAACTTAAACTCATACACAAAATCACTTCCAAGGAGTACTGATCTAAATGTAAAAGGCAAAGCAATAAAGTTTCTGGAAAGTAATATAGAGCAACTTTATATACAAGATTCTTCTCGAAAAAAGTACAAAAAACACTATCAGAAAAAAAGATTATAGTGCACCCTTGTGGAATAGCGGTTAGGTCAGCTGCCTCCAAAGGAGAGCAATCCACATATACCCAAAGGATGAGGGTTTATGTCCCAGGTCCACGGGGTAGCAGCCAATATGAACAACTAAATAAAAACAAAATAAATGAAGTGCTTCTTCGTCGTCTCTCTTCCTATCTGCCTGTCTTGCCTTCATTCCTTCCTATACCTTCCTTTAAAAAAAATAAAAATAAAAAGTTGTCACAGTTATTCAATCTTCAGCAACCACTAGGCTGTTCAGTCACACCACCCACATAGAGGTCAGACCCTCCACCAGCAAATAGTCTGGCTTGCTTGAAAAGATTCTTACTGCAGGTAAAATATCACAGATGCTATATATATATATATATATATATATATGATGATCACCAAAGTTATGTCCGCATGAACGACACAAGCGGTGTCAGTGCTCCCTGTGGGTAAAATCACCTCAGCAGCTCAGCAGAGGATTCAAAACCAAGTCCCCAGACAACAGCCAGGACTCAGTCTTGCAAACAGCTCTCTTTGAGGGCAACAGTCTCTGGTCCACTACGCTAACTCATACCCGCACAGCTTACATAGATATTTTGGCACTTTTCTCAATATTTCACAACAGAAGATGTCTAAAATGATTTGCACGAAATTATGTTGAATCCATTGAAAAAAACCAGAGACGATATTTGCAACATAAATGCACATGCATATAAACATAACTAACAAATTATTATTGTGTGGAATATAAAAATATCTCCTACAAAAGACAGGTAACTCAAAAGACAAAATACTGAATAGGCGGTTTAAATAATGAGGAAATAGTCCACCAATATAACAAGGTGCTCAACTCTATTGATAATCCAGGGAATTAAAGTCACAAGAAAATATTACTATACATACACCTCCTAGCTGTTTCAAAACTAAAACCGTGACATCGAATACTGGCAAAATCGTAAAGCAATGAAAAATCTTAACACACAGTGGGAGGAGGACCCACTTTTGAAAGCAATGTCACATACATAGTAAAGCACTCCTAGTTACACACAAACTTATGAACATGTGCACCAGAACATACGGAAAAGAACACTCATCGAATCCTGGGTCCTTGGGCTTTACAAGGCCAGAACCTTGGACACTGACTCACAGAGGGCCACCTGCCCAATGCTTTACCTGTTTCCTCAGCAGAATGAAAGCAATAGCTACCTCTCTGTTACTGGAAGGACTGGAAATAAGACGGATGTGATGGTTCTCACAGTTTCAGGCACCGAAAATAACTCAAGACGCAGAAATTTCCTCTGGTCCTTGTAAACTTCACCCTACTTTCAATAGCAGCCCCGCTGACATGTGGGTTCAACCTTATTCTCTTTACTGTTTCAGGGTAGAGTACTTCTTCTGCCTGTGCCTTCGATTTCGTAACAGGTCATTAACCTTGGCACGGGCACAGAAGAGTTATTCGGCCACGGGGGTGGCACCAGGAGTTGTCAAGACCCATCTCAGGCCACTGGGGGCCCGAAGTAACCCGTGGGCAGGGAAGGGGTAGGGGCAAAGCCTGGCGTGGAAGGCGCTCCGGAGGCAGGAAGGTCTCCTTTCAAATCCCACCCCAGCGCTTCACCGCCAAGTGTCCTTCGGCAGGTTCCCCAGGGGCAGAATGAGACCATTTTGCTCACTTCCCTGGGTAACAACAGCACCCGCACTGTGCGCCAGGGAGTCGGCGAAGCAATTAGGCTACAGGAAGTCGTTCCACCCGCGCGACCCCTCCGGGGTGTGCAGGCGGGCGTTTCCCCCGAGGAGAGGAAACCGAGGCATCAGCTGACATCACGGGTGGGTGGACAGAGAGGGGACGCGACCCCCGGCAAACTGACGCCGTCCGCGTCCCGAACCGCCCCCTCTGCAAGGACCCGGCAGAGACGAGGGGAGCCGAGCCCGGGCCCCACCGCAGACACCTGGAACCCGTGGTCACAGGAAGAGGCGGGGTGGGCTCACGCCGGCCGGGAGGCCCTGGGCGGCGCGGAGGCCGGGTCACCGCGACAGGCCCTGGGGCTCGAGCAAGGGCCGCGCGCCGCCCAGGACGACCCGCCCAGGCCGCCCGCCGCCGGTCTCGGAGGCCGGCGCGTCTCTCGCCCACAGGCCGCTGGTGGACCGAGGCGGCCGGGGGCTCGCCGGCCCCGCGCGGCTCGCCCCTCCGACCCCGCGCCACGTCGCGGTCGCCGGGAGCCGGCCGGGCCGAGGCGGGCGGCCGCAGCCGGCGCCGCACTCACCTCTCCCGCCAGCGCGCCACTGGGGAGAACAGGATACAAACTACGCGCGCCGCCACGCCAGAGCCCGCTGCGCAGGCGCCCTTCGCGCCGATTCCGATTGGCCGCGTTCGGAGGCGGCCGACCAATGCCGTCGCCCGAGGCTCCTGTCTCCGCCCCGGGGACGTTGGGCGGGGTCTCCGGACCCTCCAAAGACCCAATCAGGGTCTGGAATGGAGGTCAGGTGACTGCGGTTACGGCCCCGGACTTCCGGCACGGGGCGGGGTCTTTGTGTGCCGCGCGGTTTCTAGTGTTGTGAATCCGGGGCAGTGGCGGGCGGGGACGCACCTGTGTCCTGGGCTGTAGTGCTAAGGACCGTCTGTCTATCCCTTCGTCAAGACCGGCCTCTGCTCACTCGCGACCCACAGAACCGGGGTTGCAAACTCAGATGCCTTCTGGGACACGTGCCGGCCTGAATGAGGACCCCCGGGAGCCCAAAGCTTTCTTTTATTTTTCTTCATTTGTTTCCCTTTTAAGGAAAACCGAAAGTCTGTTTCCCATTTATGCGTGACATCTGCCGGTTTTACACTGTGCAAAGCAAAAAACAACCCAGCAGCCAAAAGAAGTTGCTGTTAAGTTACTCTCCATAGGCAAGAAGAGTGAAACGCCCAACCAGGGAGCAGGCAAGAGACAGTACAGGGTGGGAATATCTACCCAAGGGACAAAACTGCTGACACTCAGAAGGTGAGATGGCCGAAATGGGAGCGGGATCAGGAAAGTGCTTTAACCTTAATTAGAATCTCTTGTTAAGACCTTTGGGGGCGGGGGGGGGGGGCGGGGGGATTTTTCAGCATTTAACTTCCAAAATCAACATGGGGAATTGCTGACAGGATGGCCCCGTAATCCTTTGGCACTAAATCCTTGGCAACTAAACAGAAATCTCTCAGGATGTCCCTCTCCCTATCTCACCTGGAACCACCTGCAGTGATGGCCTGATCTTCGATGTTAAAAGCACTCCCTCTAGCCTCTCTTCAGGCTAAAGGAGAGGGGTATAGATGGACAACTCTCATCAATCAGTGCAGCCCTCCCTGCCCAGGAGATTCCATCTCCTGCTTTTTTATTTCTTTCTCTAATAAACTTATACAACTGCACTCTTAACACTCAAGAATTCTTTCTTCAACCATTAACTGCTGGACCCCAGAGCCCCCACATCAAGACCACCGACTTTAGAAACCATGAACTTCCCTGTGGTGAGAAGGTCTACTTGCCAGTTTCCTTTTTCTCTCACCAAATTCATTAACTTCCCACCTCCGCTAAAATGGTATAACTACTACTTCCCACTCTCTAATTAAAAGAGTAAAGAAAGAAAGGAGCTACTGTAATATGACAAACAGTGGTTAATTACCCTGTGTTCCTTTAAGTATCACTAAGGGAGGTAGGTGCTGAGCTAGAGGGACCCTGTCTTACTGGAGGCTGCCAGGTCACTCCCAGGCCATGTACCTTCAAAGCCGTCTGTAACCTTCAAAGGGACTATGTGGGCACTCTGATCCATGGGATTCTGCAGCTCCAGCCCTTCTACCCCTGGCATCACCCCATACATAGCTAATAAATTACAATCCCATGGTTCGAGAGCCCTTTTTGGGTTGGGGAGATTAAGTAACCAGAGTTCTCATCATTTTTCTCGGGTATTCTTGAAACAGAAAAGAGAACAAAAGGCAGTTGCAGCTCCTGGACAGCCCAGTCAGCAATCAGTCATGTGACTGCAGCAGGAAGGCCTGGTGACACAGGCGCTAAGCTGGCAGCAGGGGTACAGGCCAGGGTAAGCCTGAGGACGGTCTGTGACTGGGGGCAGGGGAGGACAACCAAAATAAGTAAGAGTGCTTTTTCCTTCACTCCTTCCTCTATTAAAAAAAGAAAAAGAAAACAATTCAAACTGGTCACCGAAATGTGCAGCTTTTGGCAGTTTCCCCCATGTGGACCTCAGTCCCCTTGCCCCACATGCATGGATTCTCCTCATGCCCTCTTTCCCCAGCAGAACTGTCTAAGGCACTAATTGGCCTTTGGTTTATTTCTCTTATCAAGCACGACGACCTCACGACTTACAACGGGACCACCCAACAGTTTGGTGCGAGCTTCTCAGAACTCAGTGAGGTGTGGCTCCCAGTGGAACTGCAGGGCCACACACAGTCTTTTGCTTTTCTCTGCGTCATCCTTCAAGTCTGTGCCCCCTCGTGCCAGGCATCATGCCGGGACCTGGAGAACGCAGTTGCTGGCAGTCTGTGGGGAAGGCAGACATCTGCCCGCTGAAAATGACATTATGAGCCACAAGGATGATGGCCCGTTTCATGGGCGCACCTAGGAGACATATGTCCATCTGTAGGATTAGGTAGTAAGGCTTTCAGGGTCCCCAACCTGAGAGATGAATAAGAGGTATGACTTGAGGCAAACGCTGGGAAACCTCAGAGGGGTGTTTTTTGGTATCACACGTTCTTGGGCCACTTTTGGCCATTAAAGGTGGTCTAGAGACCCTGAGAGGCATGAGAAAAAGTGGCCAAAGACTCCACAGTAAAGGGGTTTCTGAGGGCACTACTGGGAGCACCTGCTGATTTTGATTTGGGAGAAAAGTTTGTAATTGAGAAACATGTTGCCACCAGCCCCCAAAAGGACTAAAAGCTGTTGGAGCGGTATGTCCGCGAGAGGGTCGCATGAGTCTCCTTGGAGGAGGGCCATCAATAAACGTCGCACCTGTGCTCCTGCAATAAGGGGGATGCAGTTATGGTCTTGTGGTGGTAACCCTGCTCAGGTATTCACGCCGAGAAAAGGTGTCCTGTGTCCCTTCAGAGGTGAAGGCAGACTGCAGCTGAGCCTGTTGAAATAGGCACCCGAGAGCATATTAGCTAACTTATCACAGGAAAAACATTACCAGCTGTTCCTTGGAGGGAATCTGGTTTTAATAATAGTCAAGTTGCTTAGTGGTGGGGATACCGTCTGAGAAATACGTTTTTGAGATGTCGTGTGAGTGTCAGAGAACGGAATTACACGAACCTAGAAGGTGCAGCCTGCCACAGACTTCAGCCAAGCAGTACAACCCGCTGGGACACTGCCTGTATGTGGTCTGTTGACCAAACCATATGAAGCAGCGCATGATTACATCGGATGTTGGGTCTGGGGCCCTAATGGATGGGACCAGAGCATTAACGTTGTAAACATCCAAGGCACCTGTTAAAGACTCTCCTTCCAGAATGTATGTGCTGAAACTCACCAGTATCCTCTAAGTTCTTTCTCCCACAGGTAAAGCTCGAGGGCCACAGGGAGGAACCCACGAAAAGAACTCTTTGGTTAAAGAAGGAGAAGGGAGCTTGTGGTCTAAAGCCCTTCCTCAGACCAGGCACGTGGGTGAAAGGGGTACATGATTTTTTCAAAGAAAGGGGAGGGAAGGGCCAGCATTTGGAGGGGGCGGGGGACCTTCCAGGACCAGGGGACCACATCGACTTTCAGTCCTGATCTGGTCTGGACTGGCACTGTCACAGTGCGGAGGGGTAGGGTTTTCCGTGGCCTTCTTGGCCTGCTTCTTGTGCACTCAGAAGCTGCGACAACCCGACGCCGTCATGTTCGAATCTGTGCCTGCGGATTCTGCTGTTCTGTAAAATTGGGTGGTCATGCAGCTCTGCAGTTCAGCAGTGTGCTCGAAATAAGCACAACCGAGCCACACGTTAGATTAGTTCCATTTTGAGGGAACAGTCAAGTACCAGGTGACAAAAACCAAGCTCCAATGTGACTTTGGAGAACGGGCCTTTGTGAAGGTAACTGATGTGAAACGAGGTTGCAGGACTCTGCTGGATGCTTTATAAGACCGGTGGCTTTCTCAGAAGAGAGAGTGGTGCCTCTTTCTCTGCACCAGCAGACGGAGGGCCTGTGAAGACCCAGCAAATAGGCTGCCCTCTACCAGCCAGGAGGACACACTCACCGGAAGCTGATCAGCCAGCTTCTGGATCTTGGACTTCCTGGCCTCAAGAACTGGGCGAATAAGCGCCCAGTCTGTGGTGTTTGGTTATGACAACCTGAGCAGTCTAATAATTCATCAGCCTTTACTTTTCCCAGGTTTGAGAACAAGTAGAATTAGGCTGCCAAACAGAGATCATTCCCACTTGCTATTTAGGTTTTATAGGAGACTAGGTTTTAGTCCTTTAAGGCCCTGTTTTTACTTAACATCGCTGCGTTGACTGTCTCAGCTGGGGTGGGGGGAGATGGTCCGTGGCGTCTCACTGTAGGGACAAGACGTCAGAAACTGCAGGACAGGTGGCTGTGAGGCAGGGCTGGGGACTGCTACAGGGGTCACGGTAATCGAGCCACTTGTCCTGCTCACAGAGGCAGAACCCGAGTGGAGCTACAAACAGCTTTGGCTGTTAGGGGGCCCATGGTGAGTTGACGACAAATAGACAAACACAGGCGCTAAGAGGGCACTGCGGCCTCTCTCCACTGGGCACGGCCTCCACCACACGTGCACGCGATACAAACGCCAGCCTCTAGGCCTGAGAAAGCCCGGAGCCCAAGATGAGCACAGCATGGGTGGCAGTGGACCCTTCCCCCGGCACCTGTGCGCGCCTCACACCCCTTGGAGACGCCGCCCTTTCTGGGGCTCAGCCTGCAGGACTGCACTGGGGCGCCAGACGTAGTTGTGTGACTCAGGCCTGGCCAGTCACCACGGCCCACGCTCTTGGGCTCCTGATGGGTTGGGCCAATGAACGCTCTCCCCAGGGCTGCTGCTACAATTTTGGGGATGTGGCCAGAATGCCCCTTCTAGTGGGGTCACCGCGTGGTTAGGATGCCACCCTGGAGGAGGGGCTGCGAGGGGAGCACCAGCTGGGAGCCAACCCGCGAATGAATCCACCTGAGAGTGCTGGCACAAGGGGAGCAACCGGGTTAGGCAGGTGGGTTACGGTGTGGACCTTCCAGGTCCATCAGCCAATAAATGGTTCTTTGGAAAACATGCAACGTGCAAAACCTTAGACCAAGTTTATAGTTTGTGTCTAAAGGAAGAAAAGTAGTGTGTATAGGTATCTGCTTGCGTGTCCATTTGTATAAACCTTTCTGATAAACAAATCCTGGAGAGTGGAGAATAGAAAGCAGGCCGGGAAAGAGTCAGACTTCACACTAAACCTTTCATTCCTTTTGACTTTGAACAGTTGAGAGTGTTTCCAATGGATAATGCTAAGCAGAATTTTTTAAATATGAAAATCTAGAGGGTGCAATGGAATCTCATGTAAGTATTATGATGAATAAATCTCTACCAAATACATTGAATCATCAAAGCACTATGCTAGTAAGATAAGTACTCACACTTCTAACCACTCAGGAACAGAACAGTGAACACTGGGCAGAGACCAGGTTGATGGGAAAAGATCTTAATAAAATGTAAAGTTATGCATATTCTGTCTTTTGTTACGTTTGCTAAGAAGATCTAAGAAGCTTTCTGATTTCTCCAGTGGCAGATATGAGGCTCTTCCGAGAATAGTTCATGTTAGCTACAAGGAGCTTCTGCTTTTGTACAGAATGAGGGGCTATCAGTAAGTCATCGTTCCTGCTGCAAAAACAACAAAGGGATAGGTTATGAATCAGAGAAGGAAGTCCTTGGCTGAGGGCTGGAGTGCACGTGTAAGGGAAGACTACCAGAGAGAGAGGCTACTATGGAACTGAGAGTAAAACAAGATACTACTAATCAATCAGATATCAGAATCTAGAAACATCTACAATCGATGCACAGTGACCATTAAACAATCTAAAATGTATGCACTTGCAAGAAAATAGGAAAACGTGACCAAAGTAAAAACAACAAAATCAATAGAGACTGACCCTAAGTTGGTCCAGATGTTGGATTTAGCATAGACTTTTAGGAAATTATTATGATATATTCAAAAGTCTAAAATAAAACATGTTTGAAGAATTCAGAGAAAATATAGTCTTAACGAGTGAACTAATGGGAAACCAATCCCCGAAGCTCTCAGTGGGTAAGATTGAGAGATGCAGCCACTCTCAGTCAGCTTTCACCCAAGCTCATTCTTTTAACCTCTCCTTCACCTTGATTCCGGAGATATGTGGGTTCACCAATTTCTGTGCCTTCTTAGGATTCTGTGACATAGAGATTGGTTTTCACCTTTGCCCACTACTGGCCCAGGGATTGTCCCTTCTTGGATTTGCTAAGGTAGTGACCGTTCCTTTTCTGACTTAAAATACTGTCACTGTTGTCTCTTCCTTTTTCCTTACTCTTATAACTTTATTGTAGCTTTTTTTTAATTCCCCTCTTCCATCTGGTCAAGGCCTCGGCCTCCTGAGCCGCAGCAGTGTTCCCAGGTTTAGTGCAGTTTTTAAAAAATCACTTTACTGTGTTTTAGAGGAAAGGAACCTAGATGTGCTTGTTGGTCTGCAGTTTTAGTCCAGAATTCCTATACTGATTAAAAGTGACTTAAATAACCCAACATTTCCTGGAAACTTCTCCTGCAGTATGTTACCAGCCTTCTGTCGCCCTCCCCGTCATTAAAAGTCCTTGAGTAAGATTTCCTATCTCCCTTTCTCCTCGTGCTCTCCCAGGCCTCCAGGTCTGTTCGTTCCCCTGGCAACAAGCCCATCCTGAGGCAGCGGGGCGTCTCACGTCACCTCGTTAACGTAACTTAGAAGGACACCTTTAAGTGCATCCTGGTGGCCCAGTGGTTTAGTACACCAGGCACGGTCAGGGGCCCCAGTTCAAGACCAGAGGCTGGGGGAGCAACCAAGATGAACAATGAGATAAAATAAAGTGCCTCCTCCTCCTGTCTCTTCCTGTCTGCCTGCTCGCCTTCATTCCTATTGCGCCTTGAAAAAAAAAAAAGAAGTCCAAGGCACCTTTAGATGTGCCCTGGTGGAGTAGTAGTTAGGTTTGCCTCTCCAGCTGAGCGAAGTCCATGTACATCCCAAGGACCTGGGTCCAGGTCTGGGGCTGAAGGGACAACTAAGGTGAACAACTAAACAAAAATGAGTACGTAAATAAAAGAGACATCTTTACAGCTCTCAGAAGAATTGTCAGAGCTCTGGCTGGGCATGGAGACAATGACCAAACCTACATTTCTTCTCAAAGACCACTGCAGCGTTCACTGTTTCTGCCCTGTGGTCCTCCAGCTCAGGGCCCTTTGTCCCCAAGGGTTGTCCCTGTGCCTTTGCTCAGAGGCTCAGCCCTGGACACCACCATGCAAAGGGAGCCAGAGTTGCCTGGGACTTCAGTGTCCCTCCTCGGACGGACGGAGCAGGGGCACAAACCCAGCTCCCAAGTTTGAGGAGGGACAACTCTGAGGTTAATTCAGCCTTCAGCTTCCCGCCCTGAGGCGCTGCGGGGGTGCTCAGCCAGCCATGCTCCACTGGCCCTGCCCTTTGCTGACTGCTTTCATCGTTCCTCCCAGGAGGGCCTAGTCAGCTGCGTGTGCCTCCTGTCCCAATGTTTGCTTTTGGGAACAACTCCAAAGGAACACAGGCTCCTGGGCATAACTGGAGAGGGGGTACCATCCATTGGGAAACATGGCAGAAATATGGCAGGAGGGGTGCGGCCTGGAGCCCCTGCTGCAGCAGGCCAGGAGGGGAGTGGAGGCGGGGAGGGGCTCGTGGCAGCAGCAGGAGTCGCCTGTGCGGCTCTTCTGCCAGAGGCTCTGGAGGGGTCTCCGCTTGGCTTCCCACTCGGGTGAGGCTGGCTGCCCGCGCAGACAGGTCTTGCCAGTCCAAACAAGTGTCAGAAGACCCAAGTCTCCGCACTGCTGCGTCCACTGGCGCCACCCCAGTTCTTCCACGTCCACTGACCTGCCACCACGCCCGAGCCTGTGCGTCTTTCCTGTGACGCCCGCAGCTCCCGAAGCCGCGGCATGAAGTGCAGACTCTCGGCTGAGCAGAACCGGAGGGACGTCACCCTCAGGAGACTTTCATTCCAGCTGCGTCAGCTGAAAGGCAGGGAGAGCACATAAAACCTGGGCCTGCAGGAGGGAAGGAAAAGCATCACATGCGGGCAAATAGACACGATTCTACTTTTTGTTATAATTCCTTTAAGAGACACCTCTTTCAAGCAAACTGGTGACTTACTGCTGGGTTTAATACCATGCAAAATAAAATGCTAACAATAATATCACAAGGATGGGGTGGTGAACGGAGTCATTCTCTTTCTAGGTAACACATTTGATAGAAGTAGATGTGCACACACATGCAAATCTTCAGATGAATGTGATCGTTATGAATGCCCACTGTAATCCCACAGACTAAACCGATAACATTAGACAAAGAAGTGGCGCTAAGAAGCCAACAGAAATACTCGGTTATTTGAAGGCAGAAAAGGAGAAGGAGAAAAACAAAAAAAAGTGGAAAAAAACATAAAACAAATAGCAAGGTAGTGGTTTTAAACCAAATCATATCAGCAATTACATTAAATGGAAATGGACTGAACACTTCAATTAAAAGACAGATAACTAAATTAGATTAAAATGACCCAAATCTATGCTGTCTTAAGAGATATGCTTATACTAAATGAAGAGGCACAGATAAAGCAAAAGTGAAAAAAATGGAAATGTATATATTATGCAGCTATAATACAAATAATAAGGCGTGCCCTGGTGGGCCAGGCATTAAGCCTGCTGCTCTGGTGTCATCCATGTAGGTAGGGCCCAAGGACCCTACCAGGTCTCTACGTGGGGCCAAGAGGAACAAGCAGATGCATAAATGAATGAATAAATAAATGCTTCCTCCTCCTGTCTCTTCCTGCCTGCTCCCTTCCTTTAAAAAGAGAAATACATATATATATACACATACAAATGTGTCTCTATAGAAAGAAGAAATATTAATGAGTAACACACACACACATCCTGGTGGGGTCATATTTATCAGACAAAGTAGGCTTCAAGACGAGGTTGCTACCAGATACAAAGAGAAAACTTTCATAATGATAAAAGGCTTGGTTCGCCAGGAAGATTTGACAACTCTAAATATGTGCGTGTAGTAGCGGCGTTATGCTCAGACTGCTGTAACGAAGTGCCGCACACTGGGTGGCTTACACAGCAGAAATTCATTTCCTTACGATTCTGCAGGCTGGACGTGTGATGCCATGGTCGACACTGTGACAAGCTCCCGGGCAGACTCCTTCTGGTCTTCACACTGTCCTTTCTCTGTTCAGAATGCTATGTCTGAAATCTGCAGAACACACTTTTTTTTCAAGGACACTTGGAGCATTCTCCCATGCTAGACACCCATAAAGCAAGTCAACACATGTTCAAGGATTGATATTCAGTATGCTTTCGATAACAATGGAATTATATTGGAAATGAAAGAATAATCTAGACACCCCCAGCCACATGTAAATCAGACAACATACAACCAAATAATTCATGAGGTAAAGAAACTCCTTGGAAATTTTTAAATATCTTGAAGTGAAAAGAATGATAATGTTTCAAAGTATGTGGGATGCAGGTAAAGCTACATTAGAGGGAAATTTGTAGCGTTAACGCTTACATTACAGAAAAGCTTTGAATCAACGAATTTCTCACCAGAAAAAGTTAAAGTAACACGAAGTAAATCATAAACAAGGCCAACATTCAGTGAAATAGAAAACTGACAAAAAATGTACCAAAGTTAGTTCTTGGAAAAGATGAATAAAATGGACAAACCCCAGCCCGACTTAGCAAGCAAAAGAGAAACAATAAAGTGGGACAAAGTTCTGGAGAGTTTCCTCGCACTGTTCTTACAGGTTTCCTGGATGTTTGAAACACTATGGAAGGAAAGTAGGGGCTATTGAGCGTCTCAGGTTTTAGTGGAGTCTTTTCTGCTGACACGAAGGCAGGAGCGGGAGAAGGTGGCAGGGAAGAAGCTGAGGTTGAAGAAAGGGCAGGAGGGGTCCTTAGATGCCCTGGTGATGCCCTTAACCCATGAGGCCCGGGGGCGGCCTCTCCACCCAGGCGGCAACTGAAGCCATGGATCCTGTGTCCCTTGCAGTTTTCTGAGCTGGATCAAGTTTGCATTTTCTCCTGGATGTTTCCTGTCTTCAACACTTAAACTCCTAGCTTTAAAAGAAACCCCATGGGAAGCCAAGTTTTTTTCTCCAGTGTTCTGGGGGAAGAGGATTCTGTTTTACAGGCGGGAAGATGGACATCTACACATAGACGCGGTGGCGGAAAGCAGCTGATCGGAAACGAGGTGGCCGTTTCTTCCCCCTAAGAGCCAGCAGCTGCTCGGAGCGAGCAGCTTGAGCCACCCCGTCCCTGCTCAGAAATTCTTGGAGCACACACACAGCTACACACACGTACGGCTGGGAGAACAAAGAGAAGGAGCACAAAGAAAAACAATGTGCTGATGATGTCATTGCAACGGCGGTGCAGTTATGTGTTCATCTCGGGTGCGTTCCAGAAAAAATGCACGTTCAGTGCAGACACCGGAGGTTAAGGGTTACACTGCAGGTAAATACCACGTCAGCCAATTAAGACAGGCTAACTCTGCAAAAGCATGAGGGCTACTCTTTCTCTTTTAGATGCGTGTGAAGGAAGACAGATGCCCTCAGAGGGCCGTCACCCAGGTGAACAATCCGGCTAGCCCCAGGTGGAGCAAACATGAAAGAGGGCCCTGCCTTTTGGGATCCGGAGCACAGAAGAGTTAAATTTAGCGTCGGTGGGAGCGTCAGCTCATCAGAGCTCTTGGTTTAATTTCAGTTTCCATCTGCACCAAGTTTCTCTAGGTCCGGGTCAAATACTCACGCGCTAGTCAAGATTCTTGTTTTAGTTGATCCCTTTTTAATCAAGGTTTAGAGAAAAGAAGACTTCATAATATTTTCCACACTTTCTCAACCAGAGACACCTTTTCCATGTGAGCCGCCGTGTTGGAGAGGGTGACAGGTGTCCGCGTGGAGACGGTCCGTGGGCAGAGAGAGCAACTGGGTCTTGGAGACAGTTCTGGGGCCGGGGCTCTGCTGAGCTGACAGTCTGGACCACCGGGAGACAGTGTCATGAGGAAGTACGGAGGGCGAGTAAGGCCTAGGTAGCCTGTGGGACGCTGCCACCTGGGGCAGAGGGAATTGAGAACAGGTCCCGGGAAACTGGGAAAAGCTGAAGTCCCCCAGGGCCGGGCCGGAGAAGAGCAGAGATAAATGTCTCATTTCTACGCAAACTTCTTACCCCTCCCCACCACCCGCTGCGGGCTCTTTCCACTTCTGAACCTTGGTCTTAGAGGACACTGTCCTGACCTTTTCCCCAGTCCCCTTGTCACCTTCTTCCTGCTCTTTCCTCCTGGTTCAGCTCATCAGTCAGCGCTCAGCTTGAATCCCTCTGACCACCCAGTGAGGCCAGAGCCGGCCTTTCCACATGTCCTGCTTTGTTCTAGAAAGCGTCTCAGCTGTCCGTGGGTGAGTTCATGAGTCCGAAGACAGCCCATGTGGGTAGAGACTGTGTCTGCGTCCCTCACAAAGTGCAGCCAGAGCGCCTGCTGGCCTCCGGGCCCGGCCCAAGTTGTCTTGGTAAAGAATGACCGAACATGAAGGCAAGGCGGCGCCGGCACTCTCCCAGCACCCGAGGCCAGGACTTCCTTCTGGAGCTGCTCAGATTCTGCTCCGCCTGGCAGTCCCCTCCAAGCCCAAGTGCGGGCCTGTCGCCTCCCCTGCTGCCCCCACGCTGTGTCCTGAGGGGCCGTCGCCTTCTGCCCAGTGTGGATCCCTGACCACCACGTGTCAGGGCTGACACAGCTGGGGGCCAGGCTGGCAGGCGTGGCGGGAGGACGAGGGCAGGGGATGAGAGGCTCCGCCAGGCCTAGCTTTAAGGGAGGGGTGAATCAGGGTGGCAGCTACAAGGACATTTGGGGTCAAGGTGGTTTGGGTTTGTTTGCTTTTAATGCTGGGGGGGTTGAAACATGTTTAAATGTGCTCAGGAAGTTTCCAGCTGGGAGGGAGAGGAGACCCCTGAGAGGAGGGCCGGAGGCGTCTTGAAGGGCCTGTGTGTCATATGGCTCTTTCTGCCTCGAGTTGCCCCCAGGGGGGCACCTCTCCCCACTCTAGCCACCTAAGCAGGACCAGGAGGGAGGTGTCCGCCAGCTAGACTGTCACTTCTCTGATGGCCCTGCAGCTGGCACGTGGGTGGACGGAGCTGGTGGGGGGTGGGGAGCTTTCTGTAACCGACGCTTGTCCTGGGGAGCCTACCCCGGCGCAGGGAAGGGGCGCTGCTCTGCGGGCCAGGCCGCCAGCCTTGTCGCTCAGAGGCCCTCACCTGGGACTGTCGGCTCGGGGACGGTATCTGGAGAGAGGTCTGGTTGTTGAGAGGGGGCCTGGGGGAAGCTTATGTCCGACAAGGCCCAGCGGTGTGGGGTGGGGACAGGCTGCGGGCTTGGGCTGGGTGGAGGAGTCCCTGTCTGGTTTTCTGTGGACGAAAGCCACCCTCTGCTATGGCTGTGGGGGTCAGGCGTGGGGCTCGGGAGGTTGGAAAGAATGACAGGTTGAGAGCATCATTCAAGAGGGGGGCCAAGTAAGAGAGGAGGTGACGCCAGCAGATGCCTGGAGGCCCTTCCTGGGAAGCCCAGCCGGGTACCCCTGGGGGTGTACTTACTATCTAGCGTCGCTATCGCCCCTAGTTCATTGTCACCAGTGCCCTGTTGAGATGGCTGCCACTCCGTGACGGCCCAGTGCTGCAGAGCTCCTGGCCTCAGCTGCTCAGTTTTGACTATACAGACGCACCATCCAACGTGCACCCCTTCGGCGTCACGGAGGCGATCCCGTGTTCTCCATGACCCTGGCCTGTGCCCCGTCCATGTGCAGAAATGGCCACGCAGTGCGGGGTCCCAAGCCACGCCACAGACCCTGACCACAAAGGAGATTCACCGGAAGGACGCCCCTCCCCAAACCAAGGGGCGGTTGAAGAACCAGATCTGAGAAGGCCGGGACCCCGGGGCCTGGAAGCAGGGGCCAGTGGCTCCCAGCCTGCCGCCCTGCAGGGACTGTCAGCCTCCTCCTTCCACTCATGGGTCAGATTCTGGGAGAGCGTGCCCGGGGCCTCCGCCCCTCACTCTGACTCCCACGGGTAATCAGAGAGTTTTCCCAGAATCCGGGGAAGGACAGGCAGGACAGAGAAAAGCAGTGTCCACCAGGCTCATGGGTCTTCACCACTGTCTCGGGAGAAGAGGGCTCTAGGTGCTCATTCCCAGAACCCCTTCTTCCAAGAGGGAGCGCCAGTCACCCTAAAGAGCTCAGTCTCAGACACATTCACAGTGCGAAGGAAGCAGAGGATTGCATTCGTTTTCAGGGTGTCACTGGACCTCCAGCCCGGAATCCCTGCTCTCGAAGTCTCTAGAAGCCTCTGGTCTGTAGCCAGCATCCCCGGGCTCTCTGCGGGCTTCCTAGCTGTGTCTCTGGGGACTGCAGTTTAACCATGTCACGCCCTCTGTTACGTGGAACACAAGCAGGGCCCGAAGCCTTGTGTCAACCTCGTCCATTTTTTTCCACATGGGCAAAGCTCTATTTTAGTTGCTGTTTTGCAGGGAGAAAATGTCCTGTTTGTCCTTATGATTCATGTTGGTGGTTTGGATGATGCTTTATTGATTCACGACAACTCACTCGGCATCTGGTATGAATTAAGTGGGACTTTCTCCTGGTGACAGTAAAATGAAAGATCTTAAACAAGACTCACATTAAAAAGAGGCCTGGGAGGAACATGCGCATGTGAGCGGTCTCCAGGACTTGAGCCAGATCGGTCCGATGATGTCCCGTCTCAGCGGGTTAGGAAAAGGGACATGCGGTCTCGGCGTGGTGCTGCCCATGACATCATGTCTGCTCCTCACCTTCAGATGGCTCCCCACAGCGTGTCGTTTCCTCTGGAACCACTGTCCCGATTCGACACATGGGGAAATAGAGGCAGGAAGCTGCCAGGCCGTTGCATCAGGGCCAGACTGTCTCCGGTCTGTTCCGGGATGCTTCCCACAGAATCCCAGCGGCCACCTGGTGCTGCTTACTGGGGGATTTTGCCACCTCCAGGGGGCATTTGGCAAAGTTTGGAGACATTTTTCGTTTTCAAAACCAGACGGAGGGACTGACCTCTAGTGGGCAGGGGCTGGGAGGCCACTCAACATCTCCTGTGCCCAGGACAGGCCACCGCAGAGACCTTCCCAGCCAAGGGTCAGCAGTGCTGAGGTTGAGAAGCTTTTTTGGAATCCTACAGCCCCCAAATCCTGAGAGATTGGAGGATTTGGGTCACTGACTGACTTAATGAAAAGGCTTGTAGACATGGTCAAAACAGAGCTGAAAAATCATGTAACTTCCGTGCTTCAGAGGAATATATATCCCGCCTTAATCCTAGTCTTGAAACACTATTCTTTTCTCAGAGGAACCCCAGCTCCCGAGGAAAGGCCCACCCAGGATTGGGATGGGTGCGCAGGAGGGTGTCAGAGAAGCCATGCGGTGTGACTGTACAATCCGGGCTGGTGTGGCTCCCAGACGGGAGAAAGAGCGCAGGAGATGGTGGCAGGGGACCGGCAGCTGCAGAATGGATGGCCGCCTCCAGGGGAGGGGCCTCTGCTGGCATCTGCCTCTCTTAACTGAAAAACTACCTCCAACAAGTGTTGAAATAAACGTCTAGGCCCGAGCCGGAGCCTGCCTGCCTGGGGCCACATCCATGTCCCTGCCAAAGCTGCCTTCGACCAGAAAACAGGCTTCCAGTCAGCCACCCCAGTGCCAAACCAACACCGAACTCTAGTTATTTCCTTGTGCTTCATAAGTAAGGCCAGACAGGACCCCCGTCAGTCAGGTCCTGCTCCCACATCACCTCTTTGAACTCTTCAAACCCAGCCGAACCCAAGACGCCTCAGGAAGAGCCCGCTTCTGGCGACGCGCAGCGTGGCTAAAGGACATCGAACTGTCGCCCAGCTGTTGTCGCTTTGTCCTTCGGCAAGAGTGCAAACAGTAAAAAGAAGTTACTGAATCCGAGTCCAGACAGGACTCCTCCAAGCGCGCTCCATGGGCCGGATTCTCGGGTCCACGGTGAGCTACAAACACGTTGCTGAGGCAGCCGCGACGGCCGTGTCTGCGGCCTCCTGTCCTCCACGGTGTGAGGCGCGACGGAAGCACCCAGTTTTCACTAAGTGAAACCGCTGGGCGCCGCAGGGTTTGGGACTTTTTAGTACATTACACAAATATCAGTCAAAAATAGTGGTGCTATAAAGCCAGGGATGAAAAACAAAGCTGCCTTTATCATAGGCAGCTGCAGACACCCTGGTCCGCAGAGGTGACATGCACCCGGCTGCCCGCCGGGTCACCCGGTGAGTGTTCGCTGCAGTCTGAGCTCATTCCCGAAGACTCTGCTGACCTCGGCTGGGGCGCCGGCGCGCCATTTCCAGAAGTTCCCCAGGCGGCTCCCATGTGCAGCCGGGGTGGAGAATCCAGGTCTGAAATTAAGCCAGTTCAGGTGAGACGTGACTCAGTGATCAGGAATTCCTCAAGGAACTGGGCTCAGAGCGGTAAACGTTTATATTAGAGAAGAAACAGACCTTCCATTAATGACTGTCACTTCTACCTTAAGAAATGAGAAAAAAAATGACTGAATTAAAGACAAATTAAGCCAAAAGGGATCAAAGAAATCGATGAAGTTGAAAAGAGAAGAACCAATGAAACGAAAAGCTGATTGTCTGAGGGACATCAATAACGTCGATAAGCCTCCAGACAGACTGCTCAGGAAAAAAAATAAAGAAAACGCAAATCACCGATAGGAAGAATGGGAGAGGAGATAGCACTCTAGATTCTATAGATATCAAAGCAATTCTTTTAAGGTGCAGGCAGGTATGAAGGCCAGCAGACGGGCAGGTAGAGAGCAGGGGAAGAAGCCTTTGTTCGTTTTGTTTAGTGGTGCACATTGGTTGTCCCAAGATCCTGAGTCTTGAACCTGGGACCTTGGGATGTGCGTGGACCGCGCCCAGGTGTAGTAGACCGCTAGGCCACTGGGGTGGGCTTGGTTCTATAGATATTCACAGGATAATAAGGGAATATTATGAATAATTTTATGTCAATAAGTTCATGACATAGATGAAATGGACAGGTTCCTTAAAAGACTGCTGAAGCTCACTCAGAAGAAATACATAATAGAAAAGCTCTGTATTTATTAAAGAATTGAATTTGTAGCTTAAAAATCTTCTCACAAAGAAAAATCCAGGCACAGATGGCCTTACTGATGAATTCTACCAAATGTTTAAGGGAGAAATTATGCCACTTCTATACAAACTCTTCCAGAAAACTGAAGAAGACAAAATAGTTCCCAATTTGTTCACTGAGACCAGCATTACATTGACACCAAAAAATATATATAAAAATTCTTAAAATCCCAATACCTGCCAAACTGGTGTCCACCCTGAGATAGTCATCACTTGTCCCCCGTCTCTTCAAAACTCTTCTGAAAAGAAGTTCTCCTCATCCAGGCTTTGAACTGTGCATTATGACCTTCTTCCTAGTTCCAGAAATTTTGGCCCAAGAGCATTTAACTGATGACTGGAGACAGGCTTGGAAAGGTGTGGGACTCAACCAGATGCCCTTCTCAGGAGGCTGACCTGAGAGACACAAAGGGAAGGAACTGTGGGAGGGGGAGCTGAGGATGAAGACTCAGTGACTAAGCAGTGGCGGCCGCCATATTGTAGTCATGAGGAGATAGAAGCATCTAGAGAGGAGAATGGGGGCAGGTGCTTAGGCACAGGCAGAAATTGCACATCATACACACACAGAGGAGGGCGGGCAGGAGGGATGGCGGAGGGAAGACTCAGTTCTTTCCTTGTGAGAACCGGCTCTTCAGGTTCTTTGGGTTCATGTAAGATCCTTTCTACTGAGTGACACCGAGAGGAGTTGTGTCTTAAGCCCAAACCATCTCAAAAATGCTCAGTGGAAGTTAAGTTCCTTCCGTTCCTACAGGTTAAGTCCTTGGTGTCATTTCTTAGCTTAAGGACATCATGGACCACCTTCGTTCCCGAAGACCTCAGATTTAACTGGATTCTTTTTGTTGTGTTTATTAAAATTATTTTTAATCGAGGCATATCATACATCTAGTAAAGTATACAAATCTTAAGGGCATGCCTCACATATATTGACACACCACCCCCACCCCCATAACTACCATCCAGATAAGGAATATTTCCAGAACATATAGAAGGTTTGCTGTTCCTATCTCCGTGGAGTCACAGATCAGATGACGAGCTGGCGGTTGGGTTGGATGGACATGTGCTCTCTCCTAATTCATCTGTCGAAACCCTAATGACATTGTGACTGCATACAGAGAAGGGGTCTTCAGGAGGTGATGATGGTTAAATGAAGTCAAGGGTGAGACCCCAATCAGATAGAATTGATCTTCTTATAAGAAGTTCTCCAGTCGCATCCCCGGAGCACAAAGGTCACACAGCCAGAAGGCGGCCGTCTACAAAATAAGAGGTGACGTCTCAGAGTGAAACCCACTGCCTGAACCCAGTCCTTGACTCACAGCCTCCAGAACTGTGAGAAAAGAAATGCCTGCTGTCGAAGGCCCGTCGGTGTTTTCTAGGCGGCGGAGCAACTAACACGCAAGTGACCCCTGCGGCCAGCGCAGGAAAACGCGCGGAGCCAGGCCCGGCAGCAAGGCCGGAGGCAGCAGCCCCTGCGGTGCGCCCATCCACTCCCGGCTGACTTGGACACATTGCAGGAGACGTTGGACAGATTTGGAACTATCCTTAAATGTCAGCCACCAGCCTCTCACTCAGCTGTCCCTGGGGAAGAGCTCCAAAGCTTGTCAGCACCGTTCGTGCTGTTTTTCTGATCCCAATGACAGCCCGCGGGAGACCCCTCTAAGCTCGGCTTCCCAGGAGGAAAGGGCCCGCACGGGGTGACGCCGTTCCGGGGAGAACCGAGGCCTCTGCAGGCGCCCCTGTGCTGCACGCGGTCTCCAGCCCAGGATGTGCGGTGCCCACCGGCTCGGGGTTCAGGGTCCCCCGGGAGGCAGGGAGGGCACCCGTCTCCAGGGGGTCGTGACAATCTCTGTGGCCAGCACGTAAGGCGTGAATTCTGGAAAGAGAGGAAAACAAGGCAGGGTCTTCAGGCCTCCGAGGAGAACTCAACCAGGGCTCCCCACTGCTCTCGGAAGCTGGCCCCTGGACCTCGCGACTTCCCGCCCGTCCCGTGACCCCGTTCGGTCCTCCTCGTTCTCGGCTCCCTGGGTTCCTTCTCCCTTGAGACGCTCCCCTGCCTGCTGCCTGTGAGAGCACACCTGGGCTCTCTCCCCTTCTCAGTCTGTCTCACACCGGGGGCCTCGCCCATGCCATGTCAGCCCCGGACACTTCAGCAAGGGCTCCTTGGCCGTGGAGACCGCCGAGTTCACAAATGGCAGGACCACGGGCCTCCCCGGTTTCTTTGGTTCCTGAGGACGCTGGGGACCAGTTTCCCAGACACTCCTGGAAAAAGCCGCACCCCACGGTGGGGTTAGTGGACTTTGCCAAGACGCTGGGGAGCCCCACGTCAGGGTGAAGTGGCTGCACACAGGCTGCAGCCCCTTATTCCCGCAGCCCTGCCTTCCCGCCTCTCTCCTCCTTCGCCTCCCTTTGGCCATGGCATCTCCAAGCCTCTCCATCATCAGAGCCTCTTTCCTGCTCTGAATCTTGACCTCTCTAGACACCAGCTTCTCAAGGAGCGAGAGTTCCACCTTCCAGAATTAGCCCTCGCCGCCGTTCGCGAGAGACGCTGAAGCCGGCTAATTCTTCCCCTGTCCCAGGCCCGAGTCTCCGAGTGGACCACACGTGGGTCATCGGTAGATGATTCCAACTGGAAATTCAATCAGCAGTCAGAGAAGCCGCTTCTTGAGGATAATGGAGATAAATACCCAGAGAAGTCACTGAGCGTTTGAACTTTTCAGGAGCGGGTTAGAGGTCTGTCACTACTTAATATTTATTGTACAACTGACAAGTACTAATTGAATTAGGAAAATAAGGAAAACAGAGGGGCCCAGAGATCTCTGCCTGGGTCAGCCTCTGGCCACGGTCACCCCCGGACACTCACAGCACAGCTGGAAACTGGACAAGCCTGGTGTCAAGAAATTCCCAGGAAACCAGCACGAACCTCGAATGCTTGATGAGAAACAGCTCACGAGCATCAGTCTGTGATTCGGGATGGCAGACGTATCTGGCCACAGGCCCTACAAGGAAGCCAGCCGGGCCTCCCTTTTTCCTAGTTTGTCCAGCATTCAGAATCTAGACTCTTCCCCCTCCCCAGGCTCTCTGCCTGAAACCTGCGATGGGCCCCGTTTAGAGCTGCGTCTGTGTGCCTCGACTTCTCTGGGCTGAAGAGTTTCTTTCTGGGCCCTTCAGAGTCCTCGGGCCTTCTCTGATCATAATAGGTACTTTTTCAGACACAGTCTTGGCTATTTTAAATCAAGGAAAGTGCATGTTTGGGTCGGTCCCTGCTTGGCCAGGGTTTCAGCACAGATCCTCAGCGGTGTCAGTGCACGCTCAGACGCAGCATCTTTCCGGTAGGAACGCTGTACGGTGACATGTGAAAGACATCTTGTTTAAGCTGCAGGAATTTGTATCTATTTACACGATCTGCGAGAGGGAGCCCCCGGCAGCAGCGAGCCCCCCACGGGTTCCCAGGAAGGCCTCCTTCCGTCACCTGTGTAGCAGGAGACTTTTCTGAGGTGCGCCGTCCGCAGCTGCCCTGTCATCTGTCAGGGCAGAGCTGTTCTCACTCCCCACCATTCCTGAGACACAGGCCCTCAGGCAGACCTCGGGGATGGGGGCAGCGGACAGAGAGACCCAGTGACAGAGAGAGGGAGGACGAGACAGGGAAAAGAAGAGATGAGAGAGGACATAGACAGGAGAACACAGGACTGGGAGGGCGGCCGGGGCTCCCCACACGTCCCCCGCAGCCTGGAGGCTCCTCCCAGGCCCGGGGCTGGTCCAGCGTCCTGGGGAAGTCACCATTTCTTCTTCACTGATGGCACTGCCCGTGCTTGGGAGCGAAGGGGGCCAGGATGTCTGTTCTCATCGCTCGGTCTCGGCTATTTCGGGGGAGGGCACTCCCCCCACAAAGGGATGAGAATAGGGGTCTCGGTCAGTGTGGCAAAGCTCGCTAAGCGTGTCTCTGTTCAGACACTGGCGTTCTCTACCTGCAGTCACTAAGTCACAGCTGTTGCTGAGTCACAGTTAAGGGTCTGGGTTGTAACTTTTGTCCCCAGGGTAGAAGAAGCCCTGTTCCTTCCTGCTGTGCGCAGGCTGGGCGGTGTGACCAGGGGGATCATTCTGGAATCTTCAGAGCCCGGCCGTTGTGGCGCTTGCCTCGGCCACTTCTGCAGAGCAAACCCCACCACGGCGGGTGTTTCTGTTCTGCCCACAGCACGTCGGAGGCGCAGCGCACAGGCTGAGGGCAGTACAATGAGAGCTGTGGGTACAGCCTGGCTGCAGGGGCCCAGGGTTGGCTTCAGGGTCTTCCCCATTTCCAGGTGGGCCTGGCGGCCCCTTTCCTGCTAACTGGCTGTGACATCGCTGTGACACCCACCAGGACGGAGCAGGGGCCTGGGCTCCAGAGCAGGGGGGACTTGTACTCTGATTTACCTCTGGCCGAGGATGAAAGGCTCTAGGCTCAGAGGGTGGAGGGACCTGGCTGCCTTTCCTCCATCACAACACGGGCACTGACCTGGCTCCGACGGACAGCGTCGCCCTCACCACACCATCTCTGCTTCCCGTGTCCCTGCCTGGACTCTACAGAAGTGGGGCTCCCAGCCTGTACAGAGTGATCATAGTCGGGACTACTGTCCCTGGTCACTGTCTGGGGCCGGGTGCTCAGATGTCCCCAAATGGAGCTCAGAGGGGCTGGACAGTGACCTCTAGCTGCCCCAAGGCCAGCCTGGCTGCTGGCTCAACCAGCCATCCAGGTCCCCCAGCTGTCGTGGGTGAGGGACACGCTCCCTTTCCAGGTGCCCTTTCACCTCTGGGATGCTGTCCGAGGTTCGGGCCCAGAGCCTCTGCAGTCCTGAATCCGGGGTCTGTCCCCGGTGGACTCAGGTTTCAGGCCGTGGTGTGTGGAGTTCACGGCCGTCCGGTTATCAGGAGTTTTGAGTCAGCCAGCTTTGGTTGTTTCTGCCTGAAACCTGGGAGGCCTTTATTTTTCCATCAAGTTTAAGAACTTCCCCCAGGCATGTCTTAGGGTCAGGCTGGCTTCTCATCTGAATCGGCACAAGACAACCCAAGTCGCTTCATTACAAAGCCTTCATTCACTGAACGAATGCTGTGCGAACTGCTCTCGGCATTGCTCTGAGCTCGGGGAGACAGACAGCAGGGAAGAAAACGGACCAAACTCGGCCCTTGGGAAGACAGTGTCGTGTCTGGGCATGGAGCATGGAGACAGAAAGTGAACAGATTTTCATTACTGAGTCTGCTCCATGTGATTCATTCAGAAACGTCAGGATGTTCCCCATATTATACTTTCGTGCGGTATCTGGAGTCTGGCACTTCCCGGCTCTCCCTTCTCCGTCCATTCCCCGCGTCCTGCGTGGCTTTCTCCGGTCCACTCCTGGCCAGTAATCCACTCTCCTGAAATCCTCTTCATCTCCGCTTCCAGGCCCTCTCCTGCCCCGTCCTCGTCCAGTCCCCTTGAGAGCTGGTCATAGCTGTTTGCTTACATCTGTCATTTCAAGTGTGAGGTCTGTCCAGGGAAAAGGATTATGAAGACGGCTCCTTCTGCGCTCGGGGCTTTCTCTCTGAGGTCAACCTAATTCTTCCTCTTACATCTGATCTCCTTGCAATTCATGTGGAACTCCAATAAGAGCATGGAGTTTCCTTTTTTAAATCGCTAAATCCTACAGCGCATATGTGTTCTGAAAAGAGGAGCGGGAGGGCGGGGCAGGGGGCAGACAGTCCCAGGCGGCGGAGTCTGCTCCTGTCCACTGAGTGCGGCCTGCAGCGGTGAAGACAAAGTGAGACTTGTTCTCTCCATGGGTCTGGGGTCCAAAGGGCCTCGTCACTGCGAGCATCTCGTCCTGAGAAGTGGGACTCTCATGTCGAAGGTGGGCAGTTTTCACACAGTGAGACCCAGCAGGCACCCAGCGGCTTCATCTGGTGCTCAAAGGGACTGCAGTCTGTTCCCACCGCGAAGGGCAACGGGCCGGCCTGGGTGTGAGAGGTGGCGCTGGGTGGGGACCTTTCAGGGCTCTAAGGGGGTGTTCATGAGTAAGTCTGGCTGCACGAGCTGACCTCAGGTAAGCTGTGACCCCAGTGCCCTGATGTGACTCCGCCCGCCAGCCTGGGCCTGGGGTCCAGGTCCTTCCTGATGACCGAAGTGGACAGACACCGTCCCCGGGAGCCCCGTGTGTAACCTGCTGACAGCCTGAGGCCTGGTCCATTTCCTCCTCTGGAATCTGAAATTGGGAGCAGCCAAGGGTGAGGCTGTGACCCTGGCTGCTGAGGACTGACAGTCACACACTGTCGCTTGGGCAGTGTCCTGCAGTCTACAGGTCAGCCTGATGCAGTGGGGGGGTGGGGGGATACGTCCAGGACATGACTTGTCATGTGTACTGAGCCCTTAGGGTGTCCCAGGGCAGTGCCAGGCGCTGAGGAGGGTGAGAAGAACAGGCGTCCTCTTGTTCTCAGGGCGTTTTCCCAGAGCGGGGCTCTGGGCAAGAAAGCGCGAGGCAGACAGGAAGAGAAGGCAGAAAGCCCTGAGGTTTACGAGTAAAGCCTTGAACTCTCTCTGCAAGTCACTATTTTCTTTCCGAGAATCAGCTCTGGATGCCGTGGGGTCCTGTTGTCTGGGGGCGACCGAGGGAGAAGGGTGGGGGATGAGGCTGAGGAGGCTGCAGAGGTGAGGGTCACGACCTCCAGCTCCCCCAAGCCCTGCAGCGCTCTTCCGGCCTTTCCGGAGCTCCCCACCTCGTGAACTCACTGCCAGTGGAAGCCGGATGGTCTGGTTTCGTGGGCAGGTGGGGCAGAGAGGTGGCTCCAGTCACCACCAATCAGAGGCGAAGTAAGAGGCTGACACTGGGCAGCAGGGGCCCACAGCAAGGGCGGCAGGCAGCCCATGGGGTGTCCGCCTCCACGTGGCCATCAGGGGAAAGGGCAGTGTGTACAGCGTGGGACGCGAGGCTGACCACGCTCTCCTAGCATTTCACCAGACACCTGGTGTCCTTGAAGATGTGCCCCACGCGCAAAGCCGCCAGGGAGGTGTGTGCGGCTTGAAGCGGGCTCTGCGGGTCGGAGGGGCGGGCAGGGGCCCAGAGCGCCACCTTTGGGCACCAGGATGAGTGGGCTCCCCCCGAGGGGATGGAGCAGGACCCCGGAACTGACGAACTGACACTCGTACCCATGCCATAAGCAGTAAATGAGGTGTTGTCCCCATGTCATGTCTGCACATTTGTGACGGTGGAAGAGCGCACACGGGGCGATGGGAGCGTTTGGCTGGGGAGCTGCTTTGATTAGTGGTCGGGGGCAGGGGGGCGGGGGGGCTGTCCAAGGAGGCGACCTTGAGCTGAGGTCCACAGGGTGGGGCATCCGTCAGGCAGAGGAGGCAAGGCGACGTCTCGTGATGGGGGGCAGAAAAGATAGTAAGTGTGGGGTGCTGAGGGACAGGTAGGAGTCCGAGCATTTGGCATTTGGAGACCACAAGGCAGGTGGGAGCCGCTTCAGACACTGGTTCTTATCCTGCGGGCGGCAGCTGAGAATCCCCAGTGGGCTTCAGGCAGGGAGTGAGGTGGCGGCCAGCCTGCAGATGGTCCCCAGTGACCCTCCCTTCCGGGCACTCACACAGGAGATGGCCGATCTGTGTGACCACTAGGGTGTCGTAGAAATGAGTGTGCAACTTTCCAGTCGAGGTCCTAGCAGACATCATGACCTTGCTTTCTCTCTTGGTTCCCTTCCTCTGGGGAAGCCAGTCGCCATGTTGTGAGGACGCTCAAGCAGGCCCTGCAGACGCCCACTGCCGGGGCCCAGGGCCTCCTGCCAGCAGCCTTGCTAGTGAAACTTCTTGGAAGGGGACCCTCCAACTCTGGCCAAGCGTTCAGATGACTGCAACTCCAGTCGACATCTTGACCACCTTCATGAGACCCTGAGACAGCCGCCGGGTAAGGAGCCCCGAATTCCTGGTCGTAAGTAGATGAGATCGTAAGTGTTTGTGGTTTGAAGCCACTGAGTTTGGGGGTGATTTGCTGCCTCTCACCATTGTTCACAGCTGGTGTCTGTTCTGCTTGGCCGGTGCCCAGGCATTAGTAACTGTTTGCTATTTTGACTGTCAGGAGAGACATGAGACCGCATGCGGGAGGCAGCGGGAAAGCAGCACCAGGGAGGGCCGAGTGAGGAACAATGGCCGAGCATGGCTCGTCCCACCTCCAGCTGTTCTCCCGGGTTTCCGGGCTTCTGTGTCCCCACTGCAAATGCCCTACAACTTGGGAGACATGAGTCATCATCCTCGTTCCACTGGGAGCAACTCAGCAGCTGATGTTGGCGGGGCATCCTGAGTCCCTCTCCTGGGCTGGCCAAGGGCACCAGCCAGTGGAAGTGGCCTGTGCTGAGTCCTCCGGGCAGTTACAGCCACGTCCTTGCCCACAGCAGCCACCTCCGCCTGTGAAGTCCACGTCTTCCTCTCTTCCCACGGGGAGCGGCCGGGCCACGGGCATTCTGAGCGCGGCTCCTCCTTGTTCGTTCAGGCCAAGCCTGAGAGTCTGTCTGGGGTGATTGCAAGAACACTTTGATGGGACTGCAGACTAGGAGGTGCTCACTCCAATCGTTTCCTCTAACAGAGCACTTCCCCGCTTTGGGATATTCATTTTAAAAATGTTAAAGAGAGAAAGTCAAACAATGTAAAAGCATAAAAAGTGAACTCATTATCCTCCTGCTCTCTGATAATTTAGAGTATCTCCGGCTGTTCTTGAATACAAGGACTTTGCTGCTCACATATCCTTGTATGACATATCCATGCTGAGTGGTGTTTCCCAAGGGCATGTTTCTGGAAGTTTCTCTGCACGTGTTGCACAGTGGCGGGCTCTTCGAATGGCCTCTCTGACGCCTGGTCCAGCACATCGTGCCCACAGCATACGGAGAACGCCTCTCCTTCTGCCAGCACTAAATATCGTCCCTTTTCAAATGTGTGTTTCTCTGATCCCCAGGGAGCGTACGAGCCGCTTCTCAGTGAGTGTCCCTTTGGATTTCTTCTCCTGTGGATGGCCTGTCCTTGCCCTTTGACCATTTGTAGACTGGATTCAACAGCTTTCGCGGGGAAAGGCAAGGCCTCGGTGTGTCGCCTGCATGCTGCTCTGTTGTCTTTGATGTGGCCTCTAGCACCAGAGATGTTTAACATTTCTAGGAGGTCAAAACTGTCCTTTTTCGTTTGGCCTCTTGAGATTTGTCTTGCTCAAAAAAGGTTTTCCCTACTCCAAGAGAAGAAAACAATTTGATCCTCTTTTCTTCCAGGACCCGAATAATTCTGTTTGCCAGCTGGTGCCCAGCTACCCTCCACAAAGCTTGCCCCATGTCCGCCAGTCAGCAGCTGCGCGAGCCCAGCAGCCCCAGCACCGCCCGCTCTGCACGGTCCGCTCGCAGTGCCAGTGCGTCCCGCGTTGCTAGCAGCGAGTCTCTGCGTGAGACCCGAGTCTTCTACAGGGACCCGTCACGGGCATGTCTCCTTAGTGTCTGTCAGCCTCCACCTTGGTGTGAAGTGCTTATTGTGAATGAAGGAGCTGAGTGGCAAATAACTGCCTGTGTTTGTCCTCATCTCTCTGCTGTCCGCCAGCGGCTCCTGGTGGCCTGGCCACGCCCTGGTCACCGTGTCACCCAGCACTCTGCTCTTCCTAGTATTATGGCTACATTTATTTAACGTTCCTTCAGTTCTACCTGTTTGCCTTTCAATTTCCAACATCCTTTATTCCTCATATCTGATCATGAGGCTGTCCCTTTGGAATTTCTAGTCCTATTTCAAGACGTATTTTGGGTCACGTTTAGAAAAGTCTGGGATGGAATATGCTCAAACTGCCATCTTGATTTAATTTACCATCAATTCTTATATAATCAGATGGCTGATTTCTCTTACTGTTTCTTGTGGTTTTAAATTTGATTTTCTCTAATCTTTCAGGTCTAGGACTCATCTGCAAATAGCGATCATTTTCCCAGAGACATTTTACCAAATTTGCATGGGTGAGTCACTCTCTTTCACAAACCAGGTGACAGGGTGGACATTTTCTGTAACTGAAATAAAAGGAAAGATCCACTTCTAGACCAGCGCTGGCTGGCCAGTGTCCTGTGCTGGGCGTTCAGACAGTGGGAGCCACCAGGGGGCTCTCTGCACAGCGCTGGCTGGCGGCCTCTCCAGTTCTCAGTCTCAGGGGCGGCTCCTTGGTCTTTCACTTATTTATACAACACTGGGAGGCAGCAGATGTGATAATAATATTCGTGGATTGGTCAGGGGCTCCCTCGGCCTCAGGAGACTCGGGTGTACTTTCATCCTTGTGCGTTCTGGTTTCATGCCCTCGTTTCCCGTCTCCTCCTTCAGTCCTCCTGCAGGCTCCACGTCTCTCTTGCATCCTGCCTACACCTGTCCTCGTCCCCAAGCCTCTCCCTGTGAATGCCACAGAGCAGCAGCGTCACATGTGGTCCCAGCCATGGGGATTTCGGGGTAATGAGGGAGAAACGCTGATGACCTTGTCAACCCCTGGAAATGACTGGCATTTTAGTCCTTGGGGGAAGACATCTCATCACTAATTCCTGAGAGAGTCCATGACTGGCCACATGGCTCAAGCAGCTGCCTCGCCCTCCAAGCAGCCCGTTTGCTTGGCCCCCAGTGAACCGGCTGCTGGCCGTGCACGGGTGTGGACATGGGGAGGGAAACCGAGGCCTCGCCAAAGCCAGCTCAGATCCGGTACTCACACCAGGATCCGAGCAGGTGAGGGGTCCCCTCATCTCAGCTTAATCCGGAGGCTGCGACCCAGGAACGCCGGTGCTTCCGAAGACCTGGGCGTGGCGGCAGCATCCTGGCAGACAGGCCTCCACACCAGGTCCTCGGAGAGGAGGGAGCGGAGCACCGGCCTCTGCTTGAGAGAGCCACGCTCAGGGCCCCTCAGAGCGGCACGGCCTTCTCCACACCCCCTGGTTCCGAGGCCTGCAGTAAGGGCTCACTTATACAAGGCACGATGCGACAGGATAGCCAACAGTGAGGAAGGGCATGCTGGGGGCATACTGGCTGACCGCCCCAGAATTCTGGCTCCTTCCCCCAGATGGTCTTTGTCACGTCAGTTGAGGTCGCCCTCGTGCCTGCAACATTTGGGCACTCCGCGAGCTGTCTCATGTCATGTTTACCTTTTCCTGTCCCCACACCCTCCTGTGCTCACCGGGGGCTCTGTCTGGCGTTCGCGTGCCAGCCGGTTTGGGAAGGCGGCGCTGCGTCCCGCTCCCAGGAGGCCGAGGGCTCGCCCTGGCAGCGGCTCCGAAGCGCAGGGCTGCATGAAGCTGTGGAGCAAAGTGTGATCAACCAGGACGAGGAAGAGGACAGAGCGCACTGGCTCCATTGCCACAACAATGCACCAGCAAGTGACCCTGAGACCCCTGGCCCATGCTGTAGGAGCTAGTTTCTGGCTCAGGCGTCTGTAGACTGAGGGGCAGCCCTGCCATTTCAGCGAGGCCTGGCTGGATGGGCTCCCTGGCATGGGCGTGGGCGAGGTCTGCTTTGTCTTCTCTGTGGCATCAGTGGGCTCTGAGGGCAGCTCTGCTCACACAACGCAGACCCGTGAGAAGTGGCCCGGCAAGCGCTGCTCCAGGCTGGCCTGAGTGCCTCCCTGGCCACAGGCAGTGACCGGATAGAGCCGCAGGGCAGAGGGGCTGGCGGAGGGAAGGAGACCTCCGCTCAGCAGTAATCCGGCCCCACAGGGCTGCAGGGGCGTCATTCGCCCCGGCCTCGGAGCAGGAGTTGGAGTTTCCAGAAGAGCATGGACAGGGCCCTGCTGCCAAGGGATGAAGCGCGCGTGGTGTATGCACGCACGTGATGGGTGTGTCATGCACATGTGCCGTGCATGTGATCAGGTGTATGGGAACACGTGTCGTGTCTATGTTTTATGTGTGTACATCTTACAGACGTGTCTGTGTCAGTGTATGTGCACGCATTTTGTATGTTTGGGTGTGTGTGTTGCGTGTGTGTATAAATCTAATGTGTGTGCACAGCACTGTGTATTCTACATGTGACAAGTGTCTCCGTATGCGGTATGTGTACTTGTGTGTTGTGGCAGTGGAGGGATCTGTCACAGCGGTCCCCTGAGCCTGGCCTGGTCTTTCACAGGACATAGCACTTGTCTGTCCCTACCCCAGTCACCGTCTTTATCTCCAAGTTCTAAAACTTCAACAGTGTGCCACCAAATGTGACTTCAAGGCTCAGCTTTCAACAGGGCACCCTGGGAGAGAGCCGTCGTGTCCCTGCTGGTGCTCTGGGGACCAGGACACACTCACCGGTTTAGGAGCTCGTGACCCCCGTTTCGGAGCTCAGGTCCAGCCACACAGTGCAGCGGTCCTGCGACCGCCACAGCCTTCCGGAATGGGCCCCTGGGTGACCAAGGCGAGCCCAGGCACAGAGGCCTGGGAAGGCCACTCTAAAAGGACCGCTGTGAGCTGGGGGTCCACATACGGAACTGGGCCAGACAATGGTGGGAAGGATGGTGACAGGACAGGAAGTAACCAGTACAAACCGTGACAATGTAAAATGGAACTCACAACCTTCGGAAGGGGGAGGAGAGGAGGTGGGAAGTGGGTGAGCTCATTTCCTCACCGAATCGCAGGCTGTCAAGAGATGCCATCCCCAGCTGAAAGGCGGTTAAAGAATGGATCCAGCCTCTAGATCTTTCTTTCCTTTTAGAGAAATAATTCAGAAACATACAAAGCACTAATATTTGCAGCTCTGCTATTGCCTTAGTTACATGTAAGCTTCCTTTTGTTCTGCTACATCTAAGCGCTGCTCCCAGAGAGGCTGCCTGGCATGAGTCCCCCAGCACTTGCCCTCCGTCGCCTGTCTGCTTCTCTGCGTGTGCACAGATCTGTCTCCATCCATGTTTCTGGGGCGCGGGCCTTCGGGCTCTCGAATCCCTTTTCTGTGCTGTCAGCGTGGTTTGCCTTTCTCAGAGTGAGCATTACTGCTGTCATAAAGGCAAAGCCTTTTAACATTAAAACCGTGTCTGAGAAAGGGAAGAAACTCCTGGGCGCTCTCTTGCCCCCTCCCCACCCAGGGCTCAGGACCCCTCTGCATGGTGGGGGGCGTGGTTGGTCCCAATGGTGGCCTGACTGGGGGTGGGGCTGGGGGTGGACCAGGTGGGGCTGCTTCTGGAACTCAGCTGTATTTTGAACTTGGGGATTCGGCTCGGGTGGGCGCCCGGGTGAGTGGTGCCGTGTGGCCGTGACAGCCTCTCCAGGCCTGTTCCCTTGGCTGTGAACCCAGACGCACCACAGCACCGTGACTGCCTACACTCAGGCCGCTGTGAGGAGCAGCGATGTGCACGGCCTCGTCTGCTGAGGGCCACGGAGCTGGCCGCGCCGCCAGGGCGGATTCCTCCTGACCCGCGCTGCTGAGCCGGGCTAAGAAGGCCGTCAGGCGGCCAGGTCTGCCTGGTTCCTGCTCCCGGCAGCCACACTTAGGGTCTCAGCTCCCTCTAGCGTCCACACTGGGGCACGGTTCTGCGTTTCCGCCCTTGCACAAGGCCTCAGCAGAGTGTCGGCGGGCTCCCCGCGGAGACTGGCATCCGAAGCAAGCCCTGCCTGGACAGGGTGCTTCGAAAGCTCTGTGCCGACAACACAGCCAGTCCTAGTCACTGACGCTTCTGCGCTGGGGACAATTCTAAGGCTTTAATGGCCCGAGTTCATTTTGCCCTCCCCAATGCTATGAAATGGGGTGCTTACGTCCCATTTTCTGGGTAACAGCACGGAGGCGCGCAAATGTAAAAGCAGGCAGTGTCACTGCTCATTTCCGAGGGGGCAGAGGCTGTCCGGTGGGATGGGCGGCTAGGGCAGGCTGCCGGGGGAGGACGGGGCGGAGACAGTCCTCCGACTCAGCGCGGGTGAGTGAAGGAGCAGGCAGAATGGCTTGAGCTCGGGCTTGAGGGGCATAGCGGCTGTCACCTGGAGGGTGCATGGCGGTCAGTGGTTTGAAATATTTATCGGCAGCTACTACGTACCAGAACTGGAGGTGCCCTCATCCGCGAAGGCGATGGGTGGGGTCCAAGTAGTAACCTAAATCTGTTTGGAGCGCTGGACATGGTGCCCGGGGACAGCTGACCTAAAGAAGAAAGGGTGGCGGAGAGGAAGCCACGTGCAGGAGCCGATGGGGCAGCAGACAGGAAGGCCCACGGGAGCACTGGGGAAAGGGGCGAGGACACAGGGCTCGGAGCCGGGAAGGGCCCCAGGGGAGAGGGCTTGGGCCTCAGCAACCCTGGAAGGAGAAAGGGCCCCGCGGCCCCTCGTCACAGCGAACCAGCCAGGATCAGGGGTCTGGAGGCCACAAGCCTGTGGGTGGGCCAGGACGGGGAGGCGGGGTAGCCATCGCGACAGACAGGCAAAGGGACAGATCTGTCCAAAGGGTCAAAGAACAAGGTGGCTCAGGAGGTCAGGGCCGTGAGAGGGGATTTAGTCAGGTTTCCCAGGTCACCTTCATGACAAGTATGGCTGAGGCGGCGGTCTCTAAGGGGGAAAGGTGGTCCCGAAGTCCTGTTGAAGCGGGCAGACGGCTAAGAGCAGAGCGGGGACCCCAGTGGCTTGCTCCTCAAAGGGGAGGGTGTGGGGGGAGCACAGGGCTGGCGTCTACAGGTGGACACAGGCACCCTTCCTTCCAGGAGGCTCCCGGTGCTCCCCGAGTGCAGGACCCCGTCTCGCCCCCACAGCTGAAGAAAACACCAGTGCAGACACCACCGTATTGTGCTGCTTTTAATTATGAAAGATGTAAAATGCTTTATAAAACTTGGAAGCTACTTAATATAAATTCCAACCTTTAAATATTGCTCAACAGGGAGCTGGGAGGCAGGACACTGGCGGGAAGTCTGACCGGTGGTGACGGTCCCACCAGAAGCAGTGGGGACGCTGGGCCACCTGTGCGCAAACCAGAATAGTCGACAAGTCAGAGGTGAAAATGTCTCCAAGACGCGCGTGGACTGCGACATGGCACGTTTCAGTTCAGGGGAGACGCGGGACGGGAGTCACGTCGATCTGAACATGGTCAAGAGAATCTTGTCCTAACACCGATGTCCTAAAAACCACACGCGTTCAGAAAGGAAGATGCAGACAGACAGCTCTGTGCCGCGTTAACTGCTCAGTGAGGGTCGCTCAGCCACCACTCTTGTGATGGAAACACTGAACGGTGTGCTCTGAAGCACGCGGCCCGGGATGCTGGCCCGTTGCAAAGGCCACGACGCGTGCAGACTCCCCTGCGAAGGTCAGGGCGACACCACTGTGAGCCCCGACCAGCTGCACTGAATGGGTTGTACGCGATGTGCAAAGCCTGTCCCGGGAAAGGACAGCCTGCTGGGCCTCAGGGTGGTTTTACTCAGTGCTCTCTACTGTCACCTTTAGGTGACAAACACAACACTTTTGGGAGCCTCCCTTCTGACTCATCGGAGAAAGCCCCGGGCAGCATACGTCATGGTGTCGGCTGGGGGTCAGGCAGGGCTGCTGGCAGGCGGAGCTGGGCCCCATGCCAACAACTGCCAGGGTAAGGCACTGTGCACGCAGAGGGTGAGGGCAGGGCCTCCGAGCCCACAGCCCTGCTCCACCTGCCTTCTGCAAGGCTGACCAGACTCCAGGGCCTCCACTGGGAAGGCAGCGAGGAGCGGCGTACCTGCGGGGCACGTCGCTGGGACGCTTTTCCTTTCACGGAAGTCGCGCCCCCTGAGCTCTCACGTGGAAAGGGGTCAGGAGGCTTAGCTGGAAAGAAGGAAGGAGAGGCCCCTTGGGATGCCCAGCTCAGGCAAGGACGACTGTGGTTTGAGCCCTAACTCACCAGCAGGGATTTGGGGTCACGAGAAGCAGGAAGACTTGAGTGCCGCAGGGGAGGATGGGGAGGCAAGGCAAGTCACCTGAGGACAGGAGAGCAACGGGATGGGTCTGGAGAGGTTCCAGCCCAGGGTTTGTGACACACGCCTCTTGCTGTAGGTGCAGATGTGTCTGAGGCAGACCCTCAGAGAGCAGCCTAAGCGACCTTCTGTGAACTCCAGTGTCTCCTGGAAGGGCAGGACCTCTCCGGCAAAGGTTCCAGCATCCTTCAGCTCTCGCTCAGTGTTCTGTCCTCCCCAGTTTCCCAAGCCCATCTTCTGCCCCAGTGCCCAGACCCCTCCCCAGAGAAGGCGCTGTCCCTGCTACCCCCATAAACCCATCTGTCAGGTTTCTGATGGTCCCACCCTCCAAGCCTGCGCGAGGCAGGCGGGTGGGGCCGGCGGCACTGTTTTATGCTCAGGTACTGATGACTACTGGTGGGCTCCTGAGTGAGGCCTTCACGGTACAGCCCACCTCTACAGCCTCCAAGGACGCATCACTATTGCAACAATTCAGAGCAACACGGATGAGAGACGATCTGAGGTGGGGCCTGGCCACGACCCTAGTGTCCCTCCGTTTGCTCAGCCCTTCTGGGCACTCTCGGCGAAAGAGGTTCCGCCTGCCTGCTGTGGAGCATGACCCCGCGGAGAATGGGGCCCATCGGCTAATTGTGGATTTGGTTACCTAGTGTTGACAGCGCATTAAAGTGCACGCTTAACTTAACCACAGGCACACGTGTTAGAAAAGCTAAGGCGCTGAGATTTGGCAAAGGACAGGGTCAGCCGAAGATTAGACTGCCTTACTGCCAGGCAGGTCCTCCCACCCGTGCATCCACTACTCACCCGCCCATTCACACACACGTACTCACCATACACACACACGCTTGCACGCCCAGACCTCGTGAACACACGGTCCGCATGCTTCCAAGTGGTATCCACTCAGCACCAGGCACTCAGTGGTAATAGGGATTCGACGACAAAGAAGGCACAGTCCCTGCCCTCAAGGAGCTTACGGTCCAGCAGGGTGACCTCACACTCCAGCCTCCCTCTGCTGCTGCCCAGCTGCTGGGCCTGGACCAGAGCCACGCCCTCCCCTCCAGTGGCCTGTGAGAGGAAGGCTGTGTGTGTCGGAAAGTTCCCACAGGCCCACTTCCACTCTTCCCCAGCCAAGAAGAGGCACTAATCTCTGCAGGATCGTCCAGTCCCAGGGGAAGGGACTTTCTTTCAGTGACTGAATAATACAGCTTTCCTTTTCCTCTAGCCTGTCAGAGAAGGTGGACTGAAGCAGCAGAAAAAGATTACAAAATGGGAGAAGACATATTAGCATTCGGCTGGCTTAGCTCGTCTGTTCTTGGACTCAGGTGAAGTTCTTCATGTGCGGGTTAAGGCGTCTGCGAGAGCTGGGCTCTCAGCTTTGCAGGAGCAGCCGGCCATCGAGGCTAGGTCTGAGGAGGCACCATGGTGCTGGGTCCTGACACTGGATGCCAAGCCAGCTCCGAAGGGGGCCCATGGCCTCACCGCCCCCAGTCCAGGCCCTTCCTTCAGTGCTGGTTGAGATCAGTGGTTCTGGGCATTCGCAAGGCCCTGGGGTCCCGTCACATGGTATTTTCTGCTTTTAGATGGCGACTGGCTAGAAGGCCAATAAAAAGATGCAATGGTCAGTGCTGACCAATTCACTGGAAGGTCCCAAGCAGCCGGCCTGCAGCCACAGCATCTAAGAGGCAGAGAACGAGCCCCAGTATGGGAGAAGGGACTTGTCTGGACACTGGGCACCTTCTAGTCTGTTCTATTTCATCTATTTCGGAAATAAATTCTGTTCTGTTCCATTCACAGTCGGTCAGCTCGAAATGTCTCTTCGACAGAGGGGTCGAGTAGGCCCATACTGGAGTCACTCAACATGTTGAGTCCGTCCAAGCTCAGGGGTTCAATTTGTAGCTCTTCTTCCAACGGAAAAGGAGTGCCCATGCTCAGGCTGACCTCGGGCACACCCGCCAATGCGCTGCTGAGGTCCTTGAACAGGCTGGGGCTTGAGTCCTCTGGGAGGAGCAGTGGGGGAAGAGGTGTGGATTAGGAGGAGGACAAACTACTAACAGCCCTGAACACTGTCAGCTGCCCGACAGGACCAGGAGAGCCTGTCCGCCGGCCCCACCACCCAAGGCGTACGCTCGGCCCTGGAATCTGCATTCCACAAATTCCCATTTTTATAAGTTCTCTTTTCCCCTTTGAATAGTGTTAATCACTTAAAAAACTATTTCAGAAAAGTCCTGGTCACCCTCTGTCTCAGGGTCTCTGGGACTGGAATGGATACCAGTATTTCAAAAAAACAGCTGATTTGAGGTCTTTCATATTTTGCTTTATAAAATGCTATGGTCAAACTGTCTTACACTGTTATCTATAAAAACAGCAAAATAAAAATTGTCAAGAAGCCAAAGGCGGCCACACTCACCGGCCAGGATGGTGTTTGGGAAATTCCCGCAGTTGGAATATAGGTTTGGTCTCAGGTGAAACGAGTCCTGTGGTTCTTGGGGATCTGGCTGCAATGGGAGCACCTGAAAGCATCAAAGGTTGTGCTGTCAAAGGGCACACAAACAGCTTCCAGAGGGTGAGCAGGGCAAAGCGCCCAGGCAAAACCAGATGCAAACGCCATCTTTAGCCATCCTTCTTGGTCTCAGCACGCTTTTCCGTCCTCAGGGCCCATGCAGAACAGTGTGGGGTGCATGAGGGGTGCTATGGTCCACAGTGACTTGTCCCCATTCACACTGCCTGGCCCACTAAGCTATCCCAGGAGACACCAAGGTCAGGGCCAGGCCTCTGCCCACTCAGCTAGGTCTCTGGAAACTCCCACCTGTGGGATCCAAAAGCCCCAGCTGTCACCGAGAAGTGAGGAGCTCTTGTCTGCTCCTTCCGAGAGAACATGAGAGTAGAACCCTGGACCTCTCACCCTCAGGCAAGCCCTTCTCTGAGAAAGTCTCCTGGTTAGAACTGCGCTGACTTCCCTGAAATTAATTTTCACACTAGTTTGAAATCTCTAAGAATGGGAGTTGCATCACTTTTCAGAGATGCTGGCTCTCAGACTAGATCGGCTTCTTCAGAAAACAAGGGCAAAGACTACGGTTCTTCGTCACAGCCTACTCAGGAAATGTGTCTTTATTTCACTGTTGACCTATTATTAGTTTCGGGAAAGCATATACTCCCTTCCTCTTTTCCTTAACCCACCCTTGAGCCCAATCCATACTTACTGAATGACAGAAAATCGAGATTTGTGAGGAACAGTCAGTGTTAGGAAGCAACTATGAGGGTGAACCGGCTGAATGGAAACATCTTAGAGAAGGACCCTCGTGCCTGGCTGGATAGAGCCACCCGCCGTGCTGGGTACGGCCACCGGGCCTGCAGGCAAAGCCCTCTGTGCCTCAGGGTCCCGACACAGCAGGTTCGTGGCTGTGGTCCCTTTCAGTGCCTGCCTCTCTGGTTCAAACAGCTCCTCCACAGAGGCCCGACACCCAGTCAGGCAACCAGCTGTGGAGTCATCAGGGCACCCCCAGGCTCGCCTTGCCATGAGCACACCTGACACCTGGAAGAGGCGTAGGCGCACACAGAGCAGCTCCTGCTCTCAGAAGAGGCAGGCCGGAGCACCTCTCACCTGGTGAGGAAAGGCTGGGCCGGGTCTCAGGGACTGCTGGTCAAAGCTCACGTCGGAGAGGAAGTTGGTCAAAGACGTGCCCTACGAGGAATAAGGAGGTTCAGTTAGCTTGGTGTCGGGGCAAAGTCACTGCTCCCTCCTGGCGTGCTCCCGCGTGGACTCACCGGGGCAGTGAGAAGCTGGAAGTCGGACTGTGGCAGGGAGGAGGCTGCCTGGGGCTGTGGAGCAGGGGGCTCCTGGCCATGGGGCTGCTGCCCGAGAGGAGGGGGCAGCTCCTGGGCCGTGGGGTACGGGGGCGGCGGGGACACTTGGGCCTGAGCTTCTGTGGGCAGGAAGGAAAGCGTGTTTCGATCTGAGGACACCATCTACGAGACAAACAAAGCCACGAGTCAGTTAACCTTTTCGGTTTCTAGTAAGTCCTTTATGATTCGGAAATGTCAAAGGGAAAAGTTGGACCTCCCTCGCCGGGTACAGTATGTATGCTCTGAGAGGCCCAATCTGCAACTTCAGCGCACAGCTCACATCTCACTTCCCACAAAGCATTTCCCACTTGAGGCCAATTGCTATTGTCCCCAAAACAAACAAACAAAGCAAGTCAGTCACTGTGACCAGTTTCCTCTCAGTTTTCTCAGTGAGTCATGTTAGCTTTTTTTTTTTTTTTACCTCCCCATACCGGCTGCGGGTCTCGAACCCAGGTCCACGGCTTTCACAGCCTGTGCCTTAGTTAGCCACCTGAGCTAGAGAGAGACATGTTTGCATTTTTCAAAGCCATAATTTCTGGTTAAAGATGGAAGACAGAAAAAACTGTTCGCTTTTCTAGTAAAAACACAAAAATAAACACTAGTAAGCAGCACTAAAAATATACGAAAATGAGAATAAACAATTCGAGGACGAAGATAATGGAAGAATAAAGTGGCAATAAAATGTGGAAATGAAAAGCAGATGGACATGCAGTGATGGACTTGACAGTAGCGAGAAAGCCAAGGCCACACTGGTGTGGGGACAGCCAAGAGCAACCCGATTCCATCACGAAACACTAAAGGGTCTGGAACTAGGGGAGTAGGGACAGGGTGAAGATGATGCTCACCCAGGACGGTCTCATCAAAGTTCGTGCAACAGGTTCCAGGGCCCCACTGACCTGGCAGCAAGGGTCCTTACTGAAGACACTGTTCAGAGAGCTCACTACGGACCTTCGCCCACCGCTCTCAGAGAGCTGGGACCAGGAACAGGCCCAGCATCAGGCTCAGACAGTCTCTGGGGGATATGACCAGCCTGAGGGACCATCAGAGGTTCGTTCCCCAAGGAAATGGCCGAGCTAAATCAGTGCATAGTGAAGATGGCACTTGAGAGGCCCACTCATCTATGCAGATCGTCCCATCACTTCTTTCTTTCATGCGCTACTCTTAAACAAGAGCCAGGCACCGAGGGCCACCAGGCCTGGAGAAAAGCATCTGAAAGGAAGCCAGAGACCAAAGCAGACATACAGAGAAAAGAAACTTGGAGAAGTCTACGCAGGAAGAGGTGGCCATGAAAAAAAAAATTTTTACTATAAAGAGCTCCCCGATTGAAAATCCTCTGTCTAGTAGATACTAAGATATCTACACATGTATCTCAATATGGATTTTAAAAGCAATTTAGATGAGATGAATCCGATTACAAAATGTTGATGTTGCTGAGGCTGGACAACTGGCATAGAAGGACTCATTACATTATGTTTTCTACTTTTATATCAACTGAAAATTTCTATTACAAAAACGAAAAGAAAGCAAATAAAAATGACTGCTACAAACCAATGACATTGCCTCCATGGGATAAGTAGGGGGCTTTTAGAAAGGAACATTCAGAGAACAGGAGTGCCAGAAACGGAGAGCAGAAAATCAAAGAGAAGAAACCACCAAAGAAATCATTAAATAAAACTCCCCAGAAATGAAGGAGTGTTTCCAGTTCTAAGAAACCAACCAAATTACTCAGACTTATGTCAAGCTGCATTATCTTGAAGTGTTAGAACCTTGGGGACTAAAAATGATCTTATAAACCTTGGAGGGAGGGACATAAGAAAAAAGATTTCATCCGTATGTTAAGGTGGGAAAGAATGGAAAGGAATTTCTTAACAGCAACTCTAGAGACTGAAAAACAATGGCTCAATACCTTCACATTTTTCAGAGAAAATTATTTTGAATTTAGAATGAAACACACAGTCACGTTTGATTAAATGGTAGTAGAATAAAGACTTGTAAAAGTCAGACCAGGTCAGTTACTCTTTCTTGTAAAGTTACGGGAGGGTTTGTTTATAAATGTACTGAGAAGAGACTCACCCATCTCAAGTTTGGGACTGAATTAGTAAAACATACACAGAAAATCAGTCTAATAAAAAAGACACTTATTTACTTCTAGGAGAAGAGAAATAATCATTTGTTATTTCATAGTATAATACACATTATTATAACTATGGAATACTGCTCTAATCAACATGACAATAAACCACACTGTGAAGATGAGGGGATGAAAAGAAAACGTGTGTGTAGTCTGGAGCAGCTAAACCCTAATCTTCCCTGGTTGGATGTTATCAGATAATCCCTAACACTAAAAATTCAGAACAAAACAAGCAGGAAATAACTTGGTTCTATCAGAGATAAGCTCGAAGGGCGGAGGTGGACAGAGCAGGCGGTGAGCAGGGCGTGGGGGTGGCTGCAGTCACTCCCTATCAAGCCTCCACAGCTATTGGACGTCTTAAACTGCGCCCATGAATAACTCTGACTTTTTAAAAAATCTAAACATGAAGCAAATAAAAAATGAAAATATTTGAAAGAGGATGCTCTCTTTCATGCAATCGCCTCAAAATATGGCTAGAAAGCAAGAGCAATACTTTATCCTACAAAAAATCTAACAAAATAAAATTAAAGGCGATCCAGAAACATCAAGAGAACCATGTAAAAACAATTATGAAATAGCTCTACCAAAAGGGATTACCCATCCAATCAAGAGCCTCGTGCCTGTAACTAGTGAAGTGACTAAGAGCTGATGAAGGGGTGAGTAACCAAAGTTACAACGTGTCTAGGAGTGACCAATGGGCTAAAATACATTCACAGATAATCATGGTAAAAACTACCCTAAGAGCTCAGAATCAAAACAAAGCCAACAAGTCAAAATCTAATGTTTCAAACCTCAATTTCTCCAGCTTGTGTCACAGTGTGCCCGTTAGCAGACTTCACGGGTCATTTTTTAGAGTCATGAGCAGTGACAGCACTGCTTCTCAAACGTGTAGTTGTAATTAGGAAGAGATCTAATCCCATTTCAAAGCTTCAGGAAGGTATTAGTGTTTTCTTTGGCTTCAAGCACTTGCAGGGTCAATTACTGGTTCACCACAGTGTGAAAAATCCCAGCCTGGTGTTTTACGGTCTGACACACCTGCCCAAGCTTTGCCCCCACCCCAACTTGAGGAGACAGGGACTAAAAACTGCAATGCTGGCTAAGCGTAACGGACACACAGGTCTGCTGCTGGAAGATCAGGGATGCCTTCTGAATTACTCCAATGTGGGCTCCAACTTCCCCGAGAAGCGAGGCCATGCTGCTTGACATGACAAGCTTGATGTAAGGGAGTCAATCCAAAGCAACACAGGGGGCTCCTCTACCTTGAGTGTCGTTAGGCCCTACGGTCTAGGGTTGAGGAAGATGTGCTGTGTGTGGCTGGAGAGACGACACACAGGTGCCACGTCCCCATATGGGCCCCACTCCACTGTGATGCTAAGATGGAGGAAATAAGCGTACCCTGGGGTTATCTGCTTGGCTGCAATCAGACTCTTAGTTATCGGGGTGAATGTTCTGTCTCCAGCAAAGAGATAGAATGTTCCCTAATTTCTAGGTACATTCTGGATCATTTCAAGTGTCCCAGCCTCCTGATCTACAGTGACCCGAATGAGGGAAAAGTGTAGGATGGACTCTCCTGAGAATGGGAGGTTGTCTGTCTGTCTTTTCTTTTTGCTGGCTCCTGGACTGGCCGAGACCGCCTGCCCTCCCTTCAGACTTGCTTTCCTTCATCTTGAAGACTCAGAAGTTCTGGCATGAGAAGGCTGGAGCCCTCTGCAGGGCCTCATTCCCCTGGGGAGAGGCGACTAGGACCACGCACAGAGGCTCTCCCCCTCAGTACTGTGGCCACTGCAGGTTTCAACAAAAAAAGGAATAATGTTTTCTATATAACATATTACTTATCTCTTTCCCTTTTCTCAGTTCTTCCCTGACTTCAACTAGTAAAGAATTGAGAGAGAGAGTAATTATTCTCAGTCTTCATCAAGATTTTTGACATTCCTGGCCATGTGGGCCCAGACAGAACTTGTTTTCTCCAGAATAAAGAGACTCGACTGGAACAGCACTGCTAAAAGTAAAGTAAAATGAAAAGCTATTGCTATAAAAAAAATTGTATTAGCATCATTCTTACCTATAAAGAATAAGAAAAACAGAAGGTAATATTCTTAGAGGAAACAGCAGAGCTTTAAGGTTCATTTTCATTTTAAGGCCATTTGTATTAATGCTTATAAATCTGTTGTAATAATGATAATGTTTTTCAGTTCCATACAAAGTTAACCAAAGAGCTTTTTCAAGCACCCATCTATAAAAGTTTCTTTTGTTGCAAACCGCCCCCAGTAACGCAGAGGAAGAAAGCGCCCACCTCTGACGGCCCATGGCAGGGTGTCTGGCTCACCTGCACGCTGGGGTAGGGGTTTAGCGGGCTGCTGGAGAACTGTCTGCTGAAGCTGGGGTGAGCTTCGGGCCCCGGCGAGAGCGTGAGAGGGCTGACGGGGGGCTGCCGGCGCCGGGAGGGGCCGCTCAGGTTTGTGGTGGAGAGAGAGGGGTTGCTGAGGGAGAAGAGCCGGAGCGAGGGGTGAAGGGCAGCAGCGCCAGGAGCAGGGGCCTGAGGGTGGCTGCTCAGGGAGGGGGACAGCGCGGTCTTGTTGAGCGTGGCCTGGATGGAGGGGTTACTCCGAGAGCTCTGGAGACCTAGGGGACACAAATTCACAAGCACCCGTCAGAACCGCAGAGCAGATGGTCCGCACCCCAATGTTAGAGACAGCTGACGTCTCACTGTCCCCCGTGACGAGGATTCAGCAGGGAAAGGTGCACCTGGTCACTGGCTACTCACACGAGGAAAGACGCGCTTGCACTGACAGCGCGACGAGGCATTGCGGGGCCCCTCGTGTCAACAGGCACGGGTGGCTCAGGGGTGAGGGCTCAGGTGCTGGGTTCTGACCCGGGAACCACAGCACAGCAAGGCCGGCTGAGGCCCCGAGGTCCACTGCGGGTGCTGGGCTTTCAGGAGACGTCCTTCCCCGGGAGCCATGGCCCTCGGGGCTGTGTCATGGGCGCTTGGAATGCCCTTGCACCAGAGAGTCAGAGGAAGGGACAGGCTCCCACCTCTCCTGCCCCAGGGTTCCTTTCTCTGAGACTCTAGCTGCAGGGCAATCGTTCATCTCGGTCTATTCCAATTCAGGGGAAAGGAAGTTTCTGCTGGCCTTGTTTTCCTCGGGGGAGGGTATGACTGCTGCCTGGGCGACAGAGTGTGGGAAAGCATTTCCATGGCACAGGCCCCGAGAGGTCAGGGACCCTGCCATTTGCCCTGCTGGACCCTTGGCACCTGGCCCGGCCAGCCTGAGGGGCTGTGCTCAGTGGCTCTGCGCTGTGCGCACCTCGACTGGCCACATGCGACTTCAGGTCAGGCCCCACTTCCTGTACCAGCGACTGCTTCATTAATAAAAAGTGTGAGATAAAGGTGATGGAATTGAAGACGACAGTGTTTTCAGCTGGGACATGATTTGTAAAAGGTCGTAAAGATGTCTCTGATAAAACCCTAGCAACTGCCCATGGAGGGTCGGACACTCAGCTGCTCAGGTAAGAACAAGGTAAAGATCTGAATTCGCTGCTTTAAAAAAGCTCAAACACTGTGATGGACCGAGGCGGCCCCCACACTCCCCATCTTCCTCGGGGGCACCTGGGCTGGGGAGCCGGCGCCAGTCACATC